>JAJHSJ010000335.1:0-45629 GCA_021015155.1 Magnolia officinalis | reverse complement strand
ATAAGACAGTTTATCAAAAATGCATATATTGAATAAATTTCACAAAGAATTTCTTGTTTTAATGAATGAATGCGTAAACATGTTCAAAGACCTGAGGATGCACATCCAGCTGGCAAAAGGTCACCCAAGGAGAACTAGTCATCTAGAAAGTACTTAAAGGTACGCCATAAGGAGAACTAGCCACCCGGAAAAGACCATGCAACGAGGACACCCAAGGTGAATTACTCTCCCAAAAAAGTACACACAAGTACGCCCTAAGGAGGACTAAACACCTAAAAAAGTCCATGCAAAAGGGCAACCCATAATGGTAAGAATGCACGTGATATTGTCTTAGGATCACCCGGTAAATTGCTCTATTGTACAGGCCATAGTGACCCAATAAACTCCGTATCTTACATTGACCACCCGGTAAAGTCCATATGCCATTAAAATGCATGATTAGCCCAACCATTATTAATTCAATTCCAAACGGCCATTTTTAGAAAGCTCAAAGGTCACTATGGGGGGCTCATCACCTAGCATAGGCTGACAGCTTAGGCATAGTGTCCTATACCACTATCCCTGGCTCATGAGACTCTAATGAATAAGATGTTTAAAGGTAACCTCCTCAACTAGTGGCCAATTATAGTTCTACTAGTGGAACTTACCATTGCATGGTTATACGAAGATGATACATTAAAGCCACATAGGACAAATATTCCACCATCAAGCTGCATAGGGCGAACAGTTCATCTCAAGGATGTGATAAAAAGGGATTATCCTAAAAGCCACTTAGGCAACAAATGATCCATGATAAGTCCACATCAAATGTTCCATTTAATTTATTAGACAAAGTTGTCACTAGTTTGAGGACCTCTAAATACACCATAAAGTAATCACAAGTGGTGAAACAACCTACGTACAATGTTAATAGCACTTATCCATATAAGATGTTTCATTTAAACTAGGATACAAATATTTGCGATCCATAGCATGTTCAGATACTTAAATATGACCAATCATTTATGAAGAATTCACTTAAGTATAAACTAGCATTCATCATCATGTTGACTGAATATTAAATTAAGCAATTGATTAAATAAATGAAGTAAGATAATTATCATGATCTAGAAAAGCTTAAAGGTAATCCTCACCTTAGGGTTTAATTATCTCTCAGTGTTGATAGGATTGTATGTTCGCACTTTCAGATCGACATCTAACATGATTAACATAATTAGTGTGGTTAGATCACAAAATACCCAATTTATATGGTCAAGGTTAAAGCTAGGTGTTTCAATCGATAGATTTAGGGTTTTGATGTACTGTCTAGAATTTAGGGATTCGAAATCTAGTTTGTGCAACAATAAAATACAAGTTAATAGTAATAATGATTTAAGAATTTAAAATTTAAATACCAATAATATTTAATATTATTATAAAAATAATAATGTAATTAAATTTATAAAATTAATTGATAGCAATATTTCAGTAAGAATTTATAATACTAACAATTATAATGATAAAAATCATAACTAAACTTGATAATAATAATAATAATGATGATGATGATGACAAATATTATCCTAAATTAAATATTACAAAAGAAAGAGAGAGAGAGAGAGAGAGAGAGAGAGAGAGAGAGAGAGAGAGAGAATACCTCTCATTCTTCCTTCCTCCTCTGTAGTCTGATACCACGCCCAATAGAATTTCTAGCCAAATTCAACCATGCTCGGGGAGGACTGAGTTGGAGCGGAATCAACTCCTATTGAGTTAACTCGGTTGTAACACAACTAGTGCCCCTGATCGTCTACTTCTCCCTCCTCTCTCTAATTCTTCTTCTTTTGTTTCTTCTTCCTTCTCTGGTGGGTCTAGCCATGGCCATCAGACCTGCTTGACTCAGCCCTGATAGACTTGGTGAAGGGTGGTCAGGCTGACTCGGCAGCGAGTCAGCCACCCGAACTCGATGAGTTCTCTCTAACTTTCTCTCTCATTCCTCTTCTTCTCTTCAGTGGATCAGGGATTGGGCAACCACACTCTACCTTGACACAACACGATGGCTTGACTCGACTGACTTGTATAGACTCGGGATGACTCGAGACTCATTCCAAACTGAGCTGACTTAGTGCGGCATATATAACCAGCAGCCCCGACTCGATCCTCTCTCTGATCTTCTTCTTGTCTCCTCTTTCTCTGAAAGACTAGCACCCAATACGGGATTGAACCAGCAACTCGGAATAAGGTGGCTCACTGAGCTAATCTAACTAGTCGAATCGCCAAGACTCGGCAATAACCTAAGTTGCGCCTCCCTTCTTTCTTCTATATCTCCTTTCTCAGCTCCCCTGCTTCTCCTTTCTTCCTTCTTATTCTTTTTTCTTGTTGGAAAGACCAGGTGAAGCTCTAGACTCGACCAAAACTAGCAGCAATTTGGAATGACTCATGACTCAGTCCGAGTCCACAAATGTGGAAGGAAGAAACGGCCCACCTGACCTCTCTCTCTCTCTCTCTCTCTCTCTCTCTTCTTGCTTTCTATTTTTGGGAAATTGTTGCCCTAAAAGGCAACCGTTTATAGGTCTTATTAACCCCTTTCTAGACGATTCAAACCCAACTAATCATCGGATTAGTATGATCTTAGTGGTGTAATCTGTTAAGTCTTAATGACAAAATTACTAAATTCGGCTTACATGGCTGCAATCGAAGGTTATGGATGATCTTTTGACATCATGGTCCTCCAGATGGATGACCTTGATCAGAGAATGGGCCCCATCACTAGGTGATGGGTTTCCCGGACGAATGGAGGAGATGGTGTGGTTTTCATGGTGGATTTCAATCTACCATCTCATCTTCAGATCCAATGCCTCTAAATGGACTAGACGGGTCTCCCGGTCATTGTGGAACCCACCAATGGATGGTTATTAATGTTATCCCTGATGGGTTGGAGTGCAACATGCGGCGGTGACTCTTGTAAAGCAGTGAAAGCCCTAACTCGTGTGGAGGGGAACGGATGGCTAGGATCGTCCTACACAAAGGGCTAGGATTCAAAGATGAGGAGGCACGCGTGATGCCAGCTAGCATAGAAAATGGTTTCTGTTTTTCGAAACATTCGCATGCACAACTCCTCTTGAGCCCATGCTTGTGTGCATACATGCGGGCAACTACGTGTGGAACCCAAAGAATTTTGGTCAGATCTGCGTTGTGAATGTGATGGACGGTTCATATTGGTGAAATGGCATGTGATGGTGGGCCACGATCGAACCTAAACTGCAGTCTTCCGTTTACACCGCAGCCGTGTGGAGAAGAGTGGAGAATTCCTCCTTTTTGTAAAATTCTCAAGTCAACACATGTTCGACCAGTTGGCTGGTTCAATGTGCTGTGAGTGCATGCGCACACCGGTACACTCGCAACTTGGGTGGGGTCCACTGTAATGGTTATGAGAAATCCACTCCATCCATATACTTTGGAGGTCCTAGAAATGCCCTCTGATCAAGGATGGGGCAGGTCGAAGGCTGAGATGGCCACACTAAGTGATTTTGTGCACCAAACCACGTGTTTACCGATCATTCAACTACTAGACTGTACTAAAACTAGTTTGTTAATGATCTTATAGATCCCCCACAATATTTAAGAGGATTTTAACTGTTAATTAAGGGTTAGTTAGAAGGTTAGCATGGTTTAGGTGTGGGTTTTGATGTCTTGGATCTGATTTCGACGGTGAAGGGTTCAAGTTTTCTTTTAAGGTATTGTACAGAGTTTGTCTTTTCAATTGTCTCTGACGTAGATGAAAGTTCCAAGTGTTTGTATTGCTTGTATGTTGTACGCTTCAACCATGTTTAGATCTACACTTAGGATGATCGCACACAATCGTGAGTTACACCAAGATCTAGGTCTAATGGCCAACTATTTGTATGATTTAGATCATCATGAACATCTTTCTTTGATCAATATGAATTAGACGATCTAGATTTATTTTGATTCAGGGTTAAAGATCAGATAGCACTAGAGTTTCGTTTATGTAGCCCGTAGAGTTTTACGGCTAAGTAAGTGAACATGTAAGGTGGATTTTCGTTACCCAAGATCATACAGTTGAGATGGGCGGATTAATAGGTGATCGAGTGATGGTGTATAGAGTAGATTTTGCATGCTCCCATGCATATGCATACATTAATTACATATCTAAGGTAATACCATAGTGCTAAAAAGCACGGGGTGTTACAATAACTCACTAACTCATTTCCATGTCTAAATATCGTAGCTCCCAAATTATACATAATCAGGGCATGAGCCTTCACTATAGCCTCGGCCTCAATTTACGGAACTAGTTGAGAAAAATTACTTGACAGTGATCAGGGTCGAATATTACATATCAGACCCCAGTAATTACCTAAATTTACATACCTGATAAGGCTTAATGGAATATTTTAATCGTATTTTCATTTCAGGATGTAATAATGAGCGTTGGACTGAAAAGAGGATTAAAAGCATGGATTTGATGATCCAAAGCCACCTGAGCACGGGATGGACCCCAGAGAACCAATAATGAAGAGTTTACACGCCTGAGATCTGAGGAAAGCAAGCCAAAGGGGCCCGAAAAAGGTCCAGAATGGAAGATCACATAGTTTCCGCCATCCGATCAGTTCGAAACTTCATACATGTGATGAGGGCCATAAATTAACCGTACATATTAAATTTCAGCCATTGAAGATCTCAGGAAGTGGCCCAACGGATAGATCAGCCCAGTAATCTCCAATTTGGGGCCCACCTGATACTGGATATGCCTCAATTTCGGACTCAACGCCTACAATAATTGAGGAAACGGATGGACGGAGCAGATTTCGCACGAACATCACAGGGGACCCCACATGATGGTGATGTACACCATTCACCTATGGACAAGCCGTGCACCGGACGGCTAAGTCGGTCAGCGCAAGCGCTGACCGACCCTCTTCTTCTCTTTTCAAAACGGCGCTAGCGTTAACGCTAGCCGATCTATCGTCGGAGTTGTGGGTCCACACCGTCCATCCAAACATCAATCCGGGCTGTTCATCAGGTCCAAATGAAGACCATTAACATTGCCTAGGTGGCCGAATTTCAAACGGTCATCCGGAGTAAAATCTAGCCATTCAAATGTCGGTTGGATGGTGGAACGAAGAATCTGGTGGGCCACACCGAAAACAGATGAAACCGGACATCCCTGGACGGTTTTCAGTTGGGAGTCGAATGGACGGAGTGGATTTTCAATTTAAGAAGAGGAGTGGGCCCCACCATTTTCGCAGCGAAAAGGAACCCACGTCCCTGTTTCCGCGGCAGCGAACGAGCGCTGGCCGTTTTTGCGGACGTCAGTGGGCCCCACACGTCACCTTTCCGGACGATCCAAGCCGTTCATCTTGTAGAGGGCCGCGAGCACTACAAACCCATGCTGATATTCCACTCCCATGCGTACACATGTGCATGATACAGAGGCCACAAAAGGGCTGCCCTGCAACGTTCAAAACTGATCTCTTGTGTTTTCTTCTCTGGGCCGCGTTAATGGACGTTCAAAACCACCCATTCTTGACTGAAATTTCGTCCTGAATCCAATGGACGGGGTGGATTTTCCAGAGAAAACACTTCGGTGGGGCCCACCGATCATGGCTGCGAAAATTTCCATTCCATGTCCTGCTACAACTCTGCCACTGATCCAGCTTTCCAGCAACTATAAAAAAGAGTCTTGGACATGGAAAAAGCATTCAGAAACAGGGAGGAGTTCCAGATCTACAGCAAGGGAGAGAAGAAAGAGAAGAAAGAGAAGAAAGAAGAGAGAGAAATTGGTTTGAAATTTCTTTTATGAATTTTTATTTTATTTATCCATCTGTTTAATGGATTTTATGGGTAACTAATCTCTCAGCTAGGGCTGAGATGAAACCCCTAATTTGAACACCCTTTGTTCTATGTTGATTTTACTTTAATTAGATTGATTTGTTTCTTTCCCTAGTGTGCTTGATTGCTTTAAATTCTATACTTCTCCATCTATGAACTTGATCAGAGTCTATGGATGGATGTGGTCTGGATGCTTATTCTAGGTGCTTGTATCTGATCATGAACAGGTTCCTGTAGAGGAAGAAACAGGGTGCTTTACTGAACTGCATATTCCATATGCCCGATTTGGACATGGGATATGTTATTCATGGCATTGCTTGAAGGAATTAGACAATCTGTATGCCCGATTAAGGACACAGATTGTGCTTTCTCTAGATAAGTTAGATCAATCTAAATTAAGGTGAATTAACAGACAAAACAAAGGTTAGGATAATTAGGGGTGGATTCGAAAGTCCTAGTGCTCTCTCTGATTGAATTTTCTTCCTTATTCTCAATAGTTATTTTTCATAAATTTGTGTTAGTAAATTGATCCATTATTTGTTGAATTAGTTAAGAAGAATCGTGAATTTGAATTGTGACGACCAGTCCTCGTGGGATTCGACCTCGATCTTACCGAGTTTATTACTACATCACAACCCTATACTTGGGGAGTGAACAAGTTTTTGGCGCCGTTGCCGGGGACTGTTTCGGTCCATATTGAATTTAGGATTCTCTCTTATCATAATTCATAGCTTAGGATTTTACTAACTTAGAGTTCTTTTCTTTATTTTAGAAATTAACCTCTTTCCTGTTTTGTAGGGTCCTGAGATAAACTTCTAATTTGGTAATCCCTTTCTAATTCTTTACTTTTTCTAATTTTTATAGGTTTTTACCTTTAGAAATTTTCTAATTCTAGAATTTCTTGTGAATTTTTAAATTTTCTATTTTAGATTTAGATTTTTTTTTCTCTTAAGTAAATTTTCTAGTTTTAATTTTTTTTTTTTTTTTTTTTCCTTTTTAGAAACTTAGCTTTTTACATTTAGTAACTTTCTAATTCTAGGATTTCTTTCCTTTTTAGCTTTTTATTTTTTTTCTTTTTTAGAAATTAACCGTTGCTTAGGATTTTTTTTATCATTATTTTAGGAAACCTGATTTGTTTTGTTTCTATTTTCAGGAATTGAGGAAGAAAGCTACTAAGTGAGGAGGAGCTTCTTAACATCAATCATCTCCTTTTCCGGGTTCTTTCTTCCCATTCTTCACTTACATAGTTTTAACTTGTTTTTTATAGCATAATTCTAGTTCTAGTTTTCTTTCTCTTAGGTTGTTACTTAGTTTATGCTAGGACGTAGATCTCTAGATAAAGAACTAGCACCTTTTGATCCTGAAATAGAAAGAACATTCCATAGAAGATTGAAAGACATCCCAGTTGAAATGGCAGAAGAGAATGGAACTAAAACTCTTAGAGATTATTCAGCTCCTGTCCAATTCAATGCGCCTTCATGCATAGTGTTGCCCACCACCACGGCAGCACACTTTGAACTCAAGACTGGGGTCATACAGTTGTTGCCTTCCTTTTATGGGTTAGACAAGGAGGACCCATATCATCATGTGAAAGAATTCCTAGACATTTGCTCCACCTTTAAATTCCAAAACTTCTCAGACGATTCGATCCGCCTACGCCTGTTTCCTTTTTCTTTGAAGGATAAGGCGAAAGCATGGTTGAATTCTCTAGAAGTTGGGTCTATCACTACATGGGACCAATTGTCTAGGAAGTTCTTAAACAAGTTCTTCCCTGTTCACAAAACTAATGCTCTCCGTAGAGAAATCACTAATTTCACACAAAAAGAGGGAGAGCACTTTCATGAATGTTGGGAAAGATGGAAGGACTTGCTTCTTAAATGTCCACACCACGGTTTTGAGAAGTGGCAACAAGTACAATACTTTTATGACGGTCTGACACCCCAGAACCGTCGCATGGTTGATGCCACCAGTGGAGGGTCCTTCATGACCAAGAGCGATACCGAAGCGTGGAAATTCTTTGAAACCTTGTGTGAAAACTCCCAGCAATGGGACTATTCAGATAGAGGTGAAAGAAGTTCCCAACCACAAAAGAGAGGTGGCATATATGAGATAGGAGTCACACCAGATCTCCATGCCAAGATTGATGGCCTGACAAAAAGGTTGATGCTCTGATGTTGCATAATGGACCCCCACAAACAACTCAAGCCGAGGCTTGTGCCATATGTTCTAGTCCTTCCCATCCTACGCAATCTTGCCCATCTGGTACAGCATTTCCAGAATTCCTCTCTGAACAAGTTCATGCTTTGAACACCTTTCAGAAACCTGGGAATGATCCTTACTCGAACACGTACAACCCAGGGTGGGCTAGGCATCCAAATTTTTCTTGGGCAAAAGGACCGCAACAAGGAGGACCATCTGGAAATCCTCCTATGCAACCTCAGCAGTTTCCGCAATATCAACAACTGCCTGCACAATCAAGGAAACCATCTCTTGAGGATACACTCCATCTTTTTATGCAGAGTTCTCTCCAATTCCAAAAAGACACCCAACAAACCTTACTAGCCAACCAGCAAAGCTTACATGCAAATGCACAATCCATTGCCAAGCTGGAAGTACAAATGGGTCAACTAGCTGCCACATTGAGTGAGAGAGAGAAGGGTAAGTTCCCTGGCCAACCTGTGGCTAATCCAAAGGGACAGTATGAGATTGGCTCTAATTCCAACCAAGGGCAATACCATGAGCAAGCCAAATCGATCATTACCCTTAGGTCAGGCAAACAGATTGACAACAAAATAGAGATACCTAGGGATGAATCAAATCAAGGTGAAGCAGAGAGACACACCAATGCATCCAAAGTCCAAAAACTCTCTGACTCTCCAAGAGCCGCTGACGTGCCACCTTACGTGCCCAAAGCACCTTTTCCTCAACGTCTGGCACCAATGAAGAAAAGAAACAACTTTGATGAAATCCTGGACGTGTTTAAAAAGTGCAAGTCAACATCCCGTTGCTTGACGCTATCAAGCAAGTCCCTGCTTATGCTAAGTTTCTTAAAGATTTATGCACTCAAAAGCGTAAGCAGAATGTTCATAAGAAAGTCTTCCTTGCAGAGCAGCTCAGCTCCATGATTCAACATAACACCCCTCCTAAATTTAGGGATCCAGGAGCTCCCACCATCTCTTGCGGCATAGGAGATCATAAAATCGGGAAGGCATTACTTGATTTAGGGGCGAGCGTCAATTTGTTACCATATTCGGTTTATGAGCAGCTAGGACTTGGTGAGTTGAAACCGACTAAAATAACATTACAACTAGCTGATAGATCTGTCAAGGTGCCCCGGGGTGTTATTGAAGATGTGCTAATCCAGGTTGACAAATTTTATTTTCCAGTGGATTTCATAGTTATAGATACTCAGCCTGTCCAGAATCCTCATAGTCAGATCCCAGTCATTTTGGGTCGTCCATTTTTGGCCACATCTAATGCTATTATAAATTGCAGGAATGGAGTTATGAAGTTGTCATTTGGTAACATGAATATTAAACTCAATGTTTTTAATGCAGGACAACAACCCGCGGATTTGGACGACATATTTGAAGTGGACATGATCGAGAGTCTAGTGCAGGACTCCTTCCGTAAATCTTTTGAAGATCCACTTGAGACCTGCTTAGCACAACATGGCATGGATTTTGACATAGATAGTCCCATCCACGAAGTCAATGCACTGCTCGACTCTACTCCTATATTGGAGACTGAAAAATGGAGAGCGAAAGTGGAACCTCTTCATCCCTCTGAGACTCTTCCTGACAGCACAGTTTCTAACTCTGAGAAGGCAAAAGAGAACAGGTTGCTTAATGTTCTTCGAACATATAAGGCAGCAATTGAACGGAAGATAGCAGAAATACAAGGAGTGTGCCCCACTGTATGTAAGGATCATGCTGTGGAAATGTCACGTAAAATACAAAGGAAGCATGATCCTAACATGGAAGAAGTTGTTCGAGCAGAAGTCCTTAAATTATTTGACGACAGTGTCAGTTACCTCATTGCAGATAGCACAGCTCATGGGAACTCACATCACTTGTCTGGGATTGGTTAACCACGTGTTGAGGTAAGTTCTTTGGCGGACCCTGGTCTTAAAGATTAATGAATTCATGGTCCGTTCTTGTCTGGCTGAAGACGTTAAACTTAACGCTCCTGGGAGGCAACCCAGCGTTTCATTTGATTTTTTTTTTTCCTTGTTAGTTAGTTCAATGTTTGTGGGTAACATTACTGCAAACCCTCACGAGACTACAACTCGTCCACTAGGGGTAACCTAGGGGTTTAAAGGCTTGTTGCATATGCTAAATGCAATCGAGAGCACCTGCGAAAGTGGTATAGGTAGGATCTTTTATTTTACTGATTTCTCTCTTGTGCTGACTCGCTTTTACGCTGATATTTTTGAGAGCTTCTTGATTCTCCATCCAGGTACTATCTTTCCCTACTCCTCTTTCTTTTCGTTGTCTCATGTACATTGCATGCTTATTTCTTTTACATTGAGGACAATGTAGATTTTAGGTTGGGGGTGGGAGATTAGGTTACCTAATCAGTATTTTCTTGGTCTTGAGCAAAAATTGTGAAAATTTTTAAAATTTTTTGGAATTTCTATTGAATTCAAAGTGATTTTGAAGGATAGTTGTGATTTTGAAATTACAAGATTCAGAATGTGAGAAATTTATGACTCTTGGATTCGGTTGTCTGGTAGATTTCACACTTAAGTTTGAATTGTTAATCCACGATTAGAAGTTGTAAACATTGATTGAGCCATGATTTCACATATCAGATCTCGTTTACACATTAAGTTTTCAGTTCGATATTAATTGATAACATGGTAATCACTAAGCATGAAAGGAACCAGCCTGAAAAAAAAATTTTTAGCATCAGTCTATAAAGAAGAATTGAAAGAATAAGTCGCATAATCGTCATCATAGGTTTGCTCCCTATAGATGAAGATTCGATTCCTCATAATTGACATGAGAAAAGATTTAGGCGACAAGTTTTCACCATAGGTTTGCTCCCTATAGGTGCAGATTTGATTCTCCTCCTTGGCGTACTATTCATAAAGAAAATCAAAAAAAAAATGGTAGAATGAAAGGTTAATCTGTAAGGCAAGTGTTGGTTCCAGTTCTGGGTGACATGAGCTCCGTTGTTAATTACCATGATATCATGAAATTGACAATTGAATCTCTTAATGGTTGAAAGCTGAGATGACATACACTCATGAAACTCAATGTTTTAAAATTATTCTAATTCATGGTTTAATAGTTTGAACTTGTTTATGAAATTTACAGTGAACTTGATTCCAGGAGAAAATTCCACTCACCATGCATGAATCGTAGAATGATCACATCTCGACTATCTGTTCACAAGTCACTTGAATTTACAGGAATTGTCTTTTATTTCTGAAATTATTTTTCGCATGTTTGCTCGGGACTAGCAAAATGCTGGTTGGGGGTTGTGATCAGGGTCGAATATTACATATCAGACCCCAGTAATTGCCTAAATTTACATACCTGATAAGGCTTAATGGAATATTTTAATCGTATTTCATTTCAGGATGTAATAATGAGCGTTGGACTGAAAAGAGGATTAAAAGCATGGATTTGATGATCCAAAGCCACCTGAGCACGGGATGGACCCCAGAGAACCAATAATGAAGAGTTTACACGCCTGGGATCTGAGGAAAGCAAGCCAAAGGGGCCCGAAAAAGGTCCAGAATGGAAGATCACATGGTTCCCGCCATCCGATCAGTTCGAAACTTCATACATGTGATGAGGGCCATAAATTAACCGTACATATTAAATTTCAGCCATTGAAGATCTCGGAAGTGGCCCAACGGACAGATCAGCCCAGTAATCTCCAATTTGGGGCCCACCTGATATCTGGATATGCCTCAATTTCGGACTCAACGCCTACAATAATCTGAGGAAAGGATGGACGGAGCAGATTTCGCACGAACATCACAGGGGACCCCACATGATGGTGAGTGTACACCATCACCTATGGACAAGCCGTGCACCGGACGGCTAAGGCGGTCAGCGCAAGCGCTGACCGACCCCTTCTTTTCTTTTCAAAAACGGCGCCAGCGTTAACGCTAGCTGATCCATTGTCGGAGTTGTAGGTCCACACCGTCCATCCAAACATCAATCCGGGCTGTTCATCAGGTCCAAATGAAGACTATTAACATTGCTTAGGTGGCCGAATTTCAAACGGTCATCCGGAGTAAAATCTAGCCGTTCAAATGTCGGTTGGACGGTGGAACGAAGATTCTGGTGGGCCACACCGAAAACAAATGAAACCGGACATCCCTGGACGGTTTTCAGTTGGGAGTCGAATGGACGGAGTGGATTTTAATTTAAGAAGACAGTGGGCCCCACCATTTTCGCAGCGAAAAGGAACCCGCGTCCCTGTTTCCGCAGCAGCGAACGAGCGCTGGCCGTTTTTGCGGACGCAGTGGGCCCCACACGTCACCTTTACGGACGATCCAAGCCGTTCATCTTGTAGAGGGCCGCGAGCACTACAAACCCATGCTGATATTCCACTCCCATGCGTACACATGTGCATGATACAGAGGCCACAAAAGGGCTGCCCTGCAACGTTCAAAACTGATCTCTTCGTGTTTCTTCTCTGGGCCGCGTTAATGGACGTTCAAAACCACCCATTCTTGACTGAAATTTCGTCCTGAATCCAATGGACGGGGTGGATTTTCCAGAAAACACTTCGGTGGGGCCCACCGATCATGGCTGCGAAAATTTTCATTCCATGTCCTGCTACAACTCTGCCACTGATCCAGCTTTCCAGCAACTATAAAAAAGGAGTCTTGGATCTAGAAAAAGCATTCAGAAACAGGGAGGAGTTCCAGATCTACAGCAAGGGAGAGAAGAAAGAGAAGAAAGAGAAGAAAGAAGAGAGAGAGAAATTGGTTTGAAATTTCTTTTATGAATTTTTATTTTTATTTATCCATCTGTTTAATGGATTTTATGGGTAACTAATCTCTCAGCTAGGGCTGAGATGAAACCCCTAATTTGAACACCCTTTGTTCTATGTTGATTTTACTTTAATTAGATTGGTTTGTTTCTTTCCCTAGTGTGCTTGATTGCTTTAAATTCTATACTTCTCCATCTATGAACTTGATCAGAGTCTATGGATGGATGTGGTCTGGATGCTTATTCTAGGTGCTTGTATCTGATCATGAACAGGTTCCTGTAGAGGAAGGAACAGGGTGCTTTACTGAACTGCATATTCCATATGCCCGATTTGGACATGGGATATGTTATTCATGGCATTGCTTGAAGGAATTAGACAATCTGTATGCCCGATTAAGGACACAGATTGTGCTTTCTCTAAATAAGTTAGATCAATCTAAATTAAAGTGAATTAACGGACAAAACAAATGTTAGGATAATTAGGGGTGGATTCGAAAGTCCTAGTGCTCTCTCTGATTGAATTTTCTTCCTTATTCTCAATAGTTATTTTTCATAAATTTGTGTTAGTAAATTGATCCATTATTTGTTGAATTAGTTAAGAAGAATCGTGAATTTGAATTGTGACGACCAGTCCTCGTGGGATTCGACCTCGATCTTACCGAGTTTATTACTACATCACAACCCTATACTTGGGGAGTGAACAGACAGCCAAAGTAATCCGATCCGAGTTCTGGAAAATTCTAAATGAGAAGGAATCATCTTTAAAAGATTCATCCAGTCATCATCAGTGGAGATAGGGAGGTCTTCCTTGTAAGGAATGAAACATCCCTCATACTGAAGGTCAAGATGGATGAAAATATCATATGAGGTGATGCCCCAGTCCCCAAAGGATAAATGAAAGGTATGAGTCTAAGCTCGTCATCTCTCAGTCGGCACTATCAGTAGGGACATGTTTGTTTCACCCAGTCGGACTCTGAATAAGTCATGTAAAGGGGTACATTCCAGTACTTGGGTGAACAAAGGCCAATGGTCCAGAAACCATTCAGGGCAATGCCTGCCAACCCCTTGCCTCCTCAAGATGGAAGGAGATCTTCCCTCCCGTGCAACGTCTAAAAGATGACGACCCTTCTGATGAAAGTAGCAAGGGTCTACTGAGTGGATAGAAGAACCAGCCTCACTCCATCTGCATCTTGGCATGATGTACGTCACCATTCATAGGTAAGTGTCCTCCCAGGTAACAAAGGAGATGAATGAAAATCCAAGGCGAAAGATCAATCAATTCATAAGGGGACAAATGTTGTTAAAAGAGAGTACCGTCGAGGAATTTTCCACAACACCACCATTAATTTTCCCAATGGTCCTAACCAAGAAGTGAATCTCGCTTAAAAATGGGTGGGCCAAAATATGCCCTAGTGGTGAAAAGAGGGACCCACACCTATTTAGGGTCAGGCCATAAAAGATCCCTAACTCTCTTATGGCATGGTTTACGTCAAAATGGATTAATTTGTGTAAATTTGCATAAGGCCTATTATTAAGGCTCACTTGGGAGATCCATTCCAAGACCCACTTAGAAGGACCATTATCAAAAGCCCACCTCAAAGTCCATTTAAAAAGCCCACTTAATAAACCCATGAAAGGATCCCATTTGAAGGCCCATTTAGAGAGCTCACTATGATGCCCCACTTAAAAGCTCAATTTTAAGGTCCATTAGAAAGCCCATCATTTAAAGAACCATTAATTCAATGACCCACTAATAGAAAGTTCACTTAGAGAACCACAAGGCTTAAAATCATGCCATAAAAGGGATATAAATCCCATCTTGAGTGGTGGCCACACTAAGGACCCACAACATTTGGAAATCCCTCACCAAACCGGCCACGACAGTTGATTGTTCACAACCCCAAGTGTAGGGTCACAATGTAGTAATAATCACAATGAGACTGAAATCGAATCCACAGTGACAAATCTTGTACGTTTCTGAAAGTAACCAAAACTAGAACTAGAAGAAGATGTGAATCTAAATATAAATTAATTGAGAGAGTAATTGTGATTAAAGTGATTAAAACTAACAAATTCAAATGTGGTAGCTAGGGTTTCCAAGGATCCGCTTGTAGAGATCAGGGAGCCCTCTTACTTGATTCAAGTCACATGATTGGAATTGGAGTCCTATCCTATCTAATTGGAAGATATACAATTAAGATTAATCTGAACTTTCCTTGACCTAATTCTCAATGGAGGAGAATTATGATAATTGGAAGAGATTCCATCACCAAACCATGCCCATGAAACGATGGCTAACAACAGGATTTACCAATCCCACAATCTCAAAATTAGGAAAAGAAGATACTCAAAGCTATTATAGATCTACTGTAATTTGAGTCACAATAAACCATTAAGAACTGAAAGTATTCCTTTAAAATCAAACTAGACTCAAAGAAGGTTTAACATAAACATGAATCAAAGTAAAAGAAACATCCCATCACACTATAAGCTTCACCTCTTAGCCTTAGCTAAGAGGTTTATCCAACCATAGACATGATTGAACTAAAATCTCTTAAGAAAAGCATAAAAATGACTAAGGAAGAGGAAGAAAAACTCTTGGCGACAACTTCTCCATGCTTTTACTTCACTTCTCAAACCTTAGAAGATGCCGTTGACCAGGTTGACTCGGAAAGGTGCAGATTTTATTTGGACTGACCCATGTGAGCAGGCATTCATAGAGCTGAAGGACCGTCTGACGTCCGTTCCTGTCCTCACTCTTCCCTCTGAGAGTGATGGATTTGTTGTATTTACTGATGCCTCACGTATTGGTTTAGGTGCTGTCCTAGTGCAGCATGGCAGGCCTGTAGTCTTCGCGTCTCGTCAGCTCAAGGTCCATGAGTTGAACTACCCCACGCATGATTTAGAACCGATAGCAGTCGTCTTCGCACTAAAGGTGTGGAGACACTATCTCTATTGGGTCAGGTTTGAGCTCTTCTTTGATCGCAAGAGATTGAAGTACTTATTCTCTCAATCTGAGCTAAATATGAGGCAGAGACGTTGGATGGAGCTCCTGAAGGACTATGATTTTGACATCCAGTACCACCCAGGCAAGGCGAACATGGTGGTGGATGCCCTAAGCCGTCAGCCACGAGGCCTGGTGGCACACATGATGATTCAGGAGTGGAGGATGCTCGAGGATATAGTAGAGTACGACTTCGATTTTGGTCTGCAGTCTTCTATCGTTTAGTTATCTAGTCTGTCGATTCAACCCTCTCTTATTGCAAGGGTGATCGAGGCTCAGCAGATAGACGAGTAGTTATAGGATTACTGAGCAGAGGTAGCATTTGAGAGTCAGACAAATTGGCAGATTGGTTCTGATGGTGGACTTCGCTTCAGAGGCTGGTTATGTGTCCCGGATATTCCTGAGTTGCGCAGAGATTTTATGGTCGAGGCAATCGATCGCGGTTTTCTATCCACCCTGGCTCGACGAAGATGTATCGTGATATGAGGAGAGAGTATTTTTAGGCGGGGATGAAGTGCCAGATCGCCAGTTTTGTAGTCAAGTGTCACGCCCCAAGCTCGGAAACCGGGCTCACAAAATTCCCGATCGCCGAATCCGGTGCCGACAGCCTCCGTAATACCCCATTCTCAGATCCCAGTGCCCATACGCCAGATTCCGATCCTGGGATCTTACAAGGAGGATTTTTCAGTCTGAATTTTTTTTGTAATGGAGCATAACCACAAGCATAACCAAGTCACAAAACAACATCAACACATATCCACTATATCAAAAACTTTTAAGTACAATGCGGGAAGGGAAATACAGTATAGTCAAAAGGCTCCAAAATGATCTGATGCGCGCTCCTGCCTCAGCGCTGCTGCTGTCCAACGCTACCTGCACGCAACGGTCGTGCATAAGCTTACAAAAGCTTAGAGGGTGGTGTAAGTGTGTGCGCATGGCAAACACCAAGTGTACAGTATCAGAGTAATGCGGAAGTATGCGACAAGTCCATGAATGCTATCAACTGAACCAGAGCCATGTAATGCAAGGCATGAATGCGATCGGCCATACCAAGGCCATGTGATGTGAGGCCTATGTAGCCAATGTCATATGCGAGATGCAAATCAAGCATGTCAGTACTCCATAAGAATACATATCAGTACAGTTCCTCTCAGGATATCACCGGGGTCCAATACACCTCACACTGACTGCCTCCTCCCTAGCCGCACAGTGAAGCGAGTGGAAGAGACCACACTATCCGCCTGACCAGTAGTCTGCCAATACCTACCCGGCTCGTCGATAGCGGACACATTCGCGAGCTGGTCAAACTCAGCCTAGCGTATAGCCCCCTCACTCAGGAGGATAAGGCCCACCCCCTTCCAACCGACCACGACACAGTGGGAGACGCGGCCTACTGGTATTCGGCACTCGGGCGCTCGTGTATCCACTCGGTCTAGACGTTGGAGCATCTCCTGGTACCAAAAAGGTTCTGGGACTCTCACCCAAGGACATCCTAAGTGCCCACAGTGCTAGAACAAGGTATTTCCGGTATCCGATACGGCCATCCACGATGTGCCTGTGGAGCCACGACCCTGATGTCGCTAGGGCGTGCAGTGATCAAGTCACACATATGCGAGATGCATGAATCACACCGTCAGATCATGCATCAATCCATGCGCGTACAATGCGATAATGTGGGGCACTCCGCCTCATAAGGAGTCCCCTAAGTGGTCTGCCCAATGGCGTATGTTATGCTCAGTCACTACTCATATCAAGCATACATATGATGCGTATGGGTATGAATCATGGAGTTATACTAAGCATGTTATAAAGTGGTGAACTATCAACAAATGTGGGCCTACTCATGGGCCCTAGGGAGAGTTATAATGCGGACATTAAACCAACATTATTCTACAATGTGGACGTCAAACCAACATTGCTCCCAAGGCATGGCCCGCACTAAAATATTATTACACAAACCATGGGGAATCACACATTGCAATGGACCTTAGGTACATCCCATTGGGCTTTAAATACATCAAATGGGCTATATCACATGGGCCTTATATTTATCAAGTAGGCCACATCAATGGGCCGCACCAATGGGCTTTAGGTACATTGCAATGGGCCATAACCCATGGGCCTTTGAATGCATCAAAATGGGCCTCATAATATGGGCCTATATATATCAAAGTGGGCCTCAACAACGGCCATAAATATAACAAGATGGCCCCATCACTTGGGCCTTAAATATACACCCAGGTGGGCCTCAAAGGACGACCACAATTAAATCAAGATGAGCCTCATCCACATACCAAGGTGGGCCTCAATGGACGTCCACAGTTAAATCAAATGGTTAGATCATTTTGATGCAACACATGCATCAGAGGTGGGGCCCACCGAACTACGGATCTAGCTCATCTTTAGCTCATGCCACACAAAAGATGAGCTTCTAAAATGGATGGACAGATTGGATGCAATACCTGCATCATGGTGGGGGTCCACCTGAAGGCCCACCAACCAGAACAATATAAATAATATAATATATAATTTATACATAATATATATATGTATATATATATATATATGTATATATATACACACCCACACACATACACACACGCACCCACATACACTCACATACACACTCACACACACACACACGCATGCACACCAACACGCATACACACACACGCATGCACACCAACACGCATACACACACACCCAGCACACTCACACACACAGGGCCCCACCGTCCACTGGACGGTGGAATACAACACATGCATCAGGGTGGGTTCCACCGTCCGCCTGGACGGTGGATGCAAAACACATACATCAGTGTGGGTCCCATGTGGGGCCCACTGTAACGTTTATTTTCCATCCACCCCGTTCATAAGGTCACGTGGACCTGGATGAAGGGTGAAAACAATTTTCACCTTGATCCGAAACTTCTGTAATGCCCAAAAGGGCTTCAATGGTAGAGTTCAATTCATACTGTTTCATGTGGTGTGGGTCACCTGAGTCTTGGATGTGGCTCAAATTCGGAGGGGGCCCACTTCAGGGAGTGGCCCACTAAATGGGCGGTGTGGATACAAAATATACATCATGGTGGGGTCCACATGAGGGGCCGTGGCCCCTGGCCCGTCCGTGCAGCGCCTGCTGCTGACGCCAGCGGCAGCAGGTGCTGCCTCTTTTATTTTTTTTTTCTTTTCCTTGAAAACCCGAATATTTGGGGTTTTTTGTACATGGGGCCCATATCATATAAATCCACTCCACCCATTGCATTCCATGGCTCAAGACAAGCCAATCAAGTCCAATATTGAGTATATTTTGGCGCGTAGCAAAATCAAAGTGAAGTTAAACGGTGAGAGTCACTGTTTTGAAAGGTATGACCCACCAGTGAGTCGGATCAACTCCATGTTTTGGCTCAACGCCTAAAATGGTCTGGGAAAGATGGTGGACGGCTTGGATTGAATACATTCATCAAGATGGGGCCTATACAAGTGGACCATCCCGAATGCTTGGGAACAAGCTAAAATTTGTGTTTTCAAGTGACGTCCAGGGACGTCCCTGGACGTCAACACGTGCATTGAGGTGGACCCTGTTTAAGTGGGCCACCAAATGGTTGGTGGTGAGGGTACAACACATACATAAAACGGGCCCCACCCATAGGACTTGGATCAAATACATGCTTTATGGGGGGGTCCATCCGGGTGGACCACACGGCCATATCATCATCCCAAAGTAATAAAGAGAAAGGGAAGAGAAGGAGAGAGATCGGAGTAGCCAAGGGACCCCACCACTATGGGTCCCTCAAATGATCTTAATACATACATCTAGATGGGTCCCACCACAAGTGGGCCCTTAAAAAATAGAAATTAAACAAATGAAACACCCACCGTCGATCTTCTTCGGTCCGTTGGAACGCCAACCTTCTTGTGCTCCTCTTTGACGGTGGAGATGAGAAATCAAGGGCTAGGATGGAGGGTTTTTGGGAAGGGAAAGGTGGGCCACACATTCATTTCTTGCACTTGGGAGAGCTTGGACGTGAGCTCTCTCTTTGGTTGTTTGGAAATGTGTTGGGAAATGAGAGAGAGAGAGAGATAAGGAGAGAGAGTGATGGGAGGTGAGTGATGGATGTGAGTGATGGGTGATGTGAGGTGAGTGATGGATGTGGGTAGGTGGTGTAAGAGAGAGGATGGGAGAAAGTTGACTTGATGGTTGCTTTACTTGTGGAGAAAGGTGATGTGTACTTGACATTGATTGATTGATGTGATTGATTTGATTGATTGGATTGATTTGACATGTTGTAGAGATTCTCTCGGGATCATAAAAGCGCGGCGTTTCTTCGAACTGAACACCGGCTCACATCTTCTGGTCAGGGTATCGGATCGATGCGTGAGTTGCGGCGTTGGAACCGCGGCGACGGTGCGGTCGCAATGATACAGGTCTCGGATTAAACCGACTCGAATCTAAAGGATGCGACTTACGGTCGATCGCAACGTCGGTTATACGTCGCAGGTTGCTGGAGTTTGACGGTAAGGATCGCGGCAGTTGACGGAACAGTACGGACCAGAACACGGGTCTTACATCAAGTGTGACACATGCCAGCTTGTAAAGGCCGATCATCAAAGACCCCCTGGTCCATTGCAGCTGTTGAGCGTCCCGACGTGGAAGTGAGAGCACGTGTCGACAGATTTCATAATGGGCTTGCCTAGGACTCAGCGAGGTCATGACGCCATCTAGGTCGTTGTTGATCGTCTGACGAAGTCGGTACATTTTCTTGCGATTCGTGCAACTTGGCCTTTGGACCGGCTTACGAGGTTATTCATCGAGGAGATTGTGAGACTACATGGCGTTCTAGTCTAGATCGTTTCGGACCAAGACCCGAGGTTCATGTCTCAGTTTTAGAGGAGCTTTCAGAGAGCGATGAGGTCTATTTTACAGATCAGTATTACATACCATCGGCAGACCGATGGCCAGACCAAGAGGGTCAACTAGATCCTTGAGGACATGCTTCAGGCCTGCGCGATTGATTTCGGGGGCAGTTGGGATAAGCATCGGCAATTGGCTGAGTTTGCATACAATAACAGTTATCAGGTGACCATTGGTATGACTTCTTTTGAGGGCATTATATGGTATACCATGCAGATCTCTGAGTTGTTGGACTGAAGTTGAAGAGCAGCGTCTCCTAGGTCTCAAGCTTGTGCAGCAGACGTTAGTGGCTATCAATATCATCAGGCAGAGGATGCGCACAGTTCAGAGCTGGCAGAAGAATTTTGTTGAACGTCGGCATCATCCTTTGGAGTTCGTAGTAGGGGACAGAGTGTATCTCAAGGTTTTGCCCATGAAGGGCGTAGTTCGATTTGGAACGAAGGGCAAGCTTGCCCCGAGATTCATAGGACCTTTCGAGATCACTGGGCGCGTTGGTACCGTGGCCTATCGGCTTATTTTACCATCTCAGTTGTCTGGCATCCACAACATTTTCCATGTCTCTATGCTAAGGAAGAGTGAGTCAGACATCGTTCCAATTATTGATTGGCAGCTGCTAGAGGTTCGTGAAGACGCTTCTTACATTGATAAGCCAGTTCGTATGCTTGATTGGAAGGAGCAGGTCTTCCGGACCAAGGTCATTCCCTTGGTGAAGGTGTAGTGGGGTCACCATTCTGTTGATGAAGCGTCTTGAGAGCACGAGGCTGAGATTCGAGACCGCTATCCCCATCTCTTTGATGATTGATTATATGTTTTATCTTATATGTTGTCTCCGATTTTATATGATGATGCTATGTTTCCTCTTTCCTTATGAGTTATGTCTAGTTGCATAATTGTGTAAACTTCGAGGATAAAATTTTTATTTGGAGAGGAGAGTTCTAAGTTCCGTATCCTAGTCCGTACCATCCCGTAGGCTTCTGCAGTCCTCCAGATCAAATTCTAGCAACCTTCAACCTGTATCTTACGTTTGCGTGCGATCATAAGACAAGTCCTGCATACCGAAGTCGGCTCGACCCGAAACTTGTATCTTAGTGACCGCGTCGTCGCCGCGGTTCCAACGTCATGACTCGCGCACCAATCCGACACCCAGGCTGGAAGATGTGGGCCCGCGTTCATTTCAAAGAAAATACCACGCGTTACGAATTTCGAGGGAATCTCTACAACATGTCCTATCAATCAATCAATCAATCAAGTCAAGCACACTCCATACCTCAAGTACAAGCAATCCATCCCTCCTTTTTCCTAAGTCAACACTCTCTCTCCCTACCCATCCCTCTTTTTCCAACTTTCAAACTAAACCTTACCTCTCCATCTCCTTTCCTTACAACACCCATCCCATATCATCCCATCACTCCTCTCTCTCTCTCTCTCTCTCTCTCATTCTCTAGCAATTTCCCAAATCCCATGAGAGCTCCAACGTCCAAGATCCTCTCTCCTAAATACTAAGTGTGGCCCACCTTCTCATCTCTCATCTCAACCTTCCAATCACCATCAACCTCCATCAAAAGTGAAGGCAAGGAGTATACAAGTCCAATGAGCTAAGAAGAAGGCCGATAGGTGGGTGACCTACCGACGATTTGCATTTGAGGGCCCACTTATAGGTGGGACGCATTTTGATGTATCTGTTATAATCATGAGGGGCCCATAGTGGCGGGGCCCCTCCATCACTGTCTCTCTCACTCTCCCTCTCTCTATCCGTTTTGATGTAGTGGGCCCCACTAATTTGTGTTTTATCCGCACCGTCCATCATGGACGGTGGGATTCTACAGTGAAGTGCATCCGCATCCAGGCCATCCAGGGCCTGGACACACACACCCAGAACCATAGCTTAACTGGCAGACTGAGTGGAGATACCTCGTTTCAACACTTGAGGTCTTGGTATCAATCCCTAGTTGGGGTGGCTAATATGAAGTGTGTTTACTGACATGGGTGTATACTAACAAGCTAACCACCCCCCAAAAAAAAGGGGTCTGGACGCTGATGCCCTTCACCCTCACACGTACACACGTGTATATATATATATATATATATATATATATATATATAAATTATATAATATAATATATCATATATTAAAATAATTCTAAGGTGAGCCACACGTGTGGACCCACCACGATATGTGCATTAGATTTGCACCATCTAGAACCTCCAGGGGTTTGGACGATGGGCTCCTTATAGCTTAAATATATTAATATATATTATATTATATTATTTTATATTGTATTATATATATGTAAGGTGGGCCACGTGTGTGGGACCCACCACTGATGTATGTGTTGATTTCACACCTTCCAGCAATCTGGACGGGTGGAGCCCACACATGATAAATGTTTGTATCCACGCCGTCCACTCATCACCTAGACAGGTGGAGCCCACCATGTTATATGTTTGTATCAATGCCATCCATTCATCATCTAGACGGGTGGAGTCCACTGTGATGTATATTTGTATCCACGTCGTCTATTCATCTGACGAGCTCGTCTTTGGCTCAAGACAAAAAATTGAAGCAGATTCAGTCCTCTGGTGGGCCATGTACGTGGACCCCACCCCTGATGTTTGTATTACATCCAAACCGTCCATCTATTTGGGCTACTTCATCTTACGGCTTGAGACAAAAAATAAGACAGATTTAGTATCATGTGGACCACACTGCAGAAACAGTGGTGTTGACGCCTACCATTGAAACCCCTTTGGGTTACAGAAGTTTGAATCAATATAATATTTGTTTTTCCCCTCCCTGTCTAGGTCCTTATGACCTTATGAACATTTTGGATGGGAAATAAATGTTATGGTGGGCCTTCTAAATTTTTAACTGTGGGAATCATTACCACCACTGTCATTTGTGGTATGGTCCAGATGATCCTTTGGATATGATTCATTTTTGTATGCTCTATAATGATCTCTAACAATGGATGAATGGTGTATTGAACTTGGCCATTCGACTCGGCCATTTGATTCGGCCCATTAGACTCGACCTATTTGACTCAGCCATTTGACTCGGCCTATTTGACTCGTTCCATTCGATCGGCCCATTTGATTCGGCCCCCTTTGATTGGCCCATATGAATCAGCCCATTTGATTTGCCCCCTTGAATTGGCGCAATTGATCGGCCCTTTCGATCGGCCCATTTAAATTAGCCCATTTGATTCGGCCCATTTGATGCATGATTAACACATTATAGCGACCCACATGATGTGGCCCATTTGATGTACATGAGGCCCAATGAGACGTATGTGAGGCCTTTGTGTGGGTCGATTGTGATGTATTTGAGGCTCATTACGAGGTGAGATTCCACCATGATATATGTAATGATGTTTTGGCGGCCATGCCTTGGGAGCAATGATGGTTTGATGTCCACATTGTAAGAGCAATGATGGTTTAATTCTGAATTGTAACTCTCCCTAGGGACCATTGATAGACCCATACTTGCAGTGCGTAGGCCGTCTAAGCCCCTCATCGTTATGAATTGGATCTATCACCACATAACATGTTTATTATAGTTCCATGATTCATGCTCGTACACATCATATGTATGCTTGATATGAGGAGTGACTCATCATAGCATATGCATTCGGGGAGATTGTTTATGGGCCCCCTGATAGGCGGAGTTGCCCTTCATGAGAGCGCGGTACGCGCAGGATTTCTATATGCCCTAGCGACATCAGGGTTATAACCTCCACAGGCACATCCTGGATGATAGGATTAAACACCGAAAATATTGTTACTAAGCATCGGGGCACCATAGATGTCCGTGGGTGAGAATCCCTAAACCCGATGGTACTAGAGGATAACTCCAATGTCGAGACTGAGTGGATATATGAGCGCATGAGGGCCGAATACCAGGAGGCTGCGTCTCCCACTTTGTCATGGTCAATTGGAAAGGGGTGTGGCCTTACTCGCCCGAGGGTAGAGGGAATTACTAGGCTGAGTTTGACTAGCTCGTGAATGGGTCCGCTATCGATGTGCCAGATAGATATTGGCAGACTATTAGTCAGGCAGATAGTGAGGTTTCTTACGTTCAGTTGGACTGCGCGCCTGAAAAAGGGGCAGTGCCATTTGGAGTGTACTAAACCCTAGTGATTATCCAGAATGAGAACTGTACTGATATACGATGAGCTGTATTGATATGTGGATTTGGATAAGGATTGGCATGCTTGAGTTGCATCTCGCATCGCATGGTCTTGATATGGCTGATAGCATTCATATCTTGCACTGCATAGCCATGGTACGACTGATTTGCATTCAGTACCCATCAACATGATTCCTCATCACTCTGCCTTTGCATTCTGAGCACGCTCATATTATGCACACACTTACACCACCCTCTAAGATTTTTATAAGCTTATGCACGATTGATGCGTGTAGGTGATGCCAGGACGCAGCCGTAGCTTCGCCGCGGTAGGAGCATGCAGTCGAGCTTCAGGAGTTTCCGTTATCATTATCTTGTATTTCCCTTCATGTGCATTGTATTTTAAAGTTTTTTATCATAGTGGATTTTGTGATGGTGTTCTTGTGGTTATTGTTTATGGGTTATGCTTTTGGTTATGCTCATTACGAATCAAATTAATGTTAAAAAATTCTCCTTGTAGGATCTCAGGATCGGAACCTGGTGTATGGGTGCCGGGAGCCGAGAATAGGGTACTGCAAAGGCTGTCGGCTCTGGATTCGGCAATCGGGAATTTTGTGAGCCTGGTCTTCGAGTTTGGGGCATGAGAATGCTAACATGTGAGATATGTGAGAATTGTCCTCAGTGATGAAGAACTGAACAGGATTTTATTTGGAAGGTGTTGACAGGAAAAATTGAATCCATTAGATGTTAACTGTAACTAGTTGTAAGATACTATTCAATAATGAGTTATAAGGGGAAAAAAACTATATAATTACAAATCATTGGTACTAGCCTCTACTAGGACCAGCTATTGAAATCATTGACTAACTGCATTTGTTTACTAATTAATTGAAGCACGGATAATTAACATTATAGTCTATTTTGGAAATTACAAGATTCATGGTTTATGTATTAGCATTTGGTGTGGGTGCATGTATATACAACACGCATGTCTACTTGTAAGGGTGCATCTGACTTCAGCAGTTGCATATGTTGTATAGTTGCAGAATGTGGACAGGTGGACCCTCCATAGTGGATAACCACTGAATCCATAACCCTATCTATTGTAGGGGATTGAAAAATAAAGTGAATAAGTGTAATGTGCAAGCCATATAACAATCAAAAGAAAGGGTCAAGAGTATAGAAATAAGATAGTAGCCACCAAACCAAGGTGCTTCTTTTCACACCTAGATAAGATAAGAGATAAATTATTAAGGCATTCTTCAAAACTACTCCCAAATACAAAGAAGTCATCCATGAAAACCTTAAGAAACTTCCCAACCATATTTGAAAAAACACTTATCATACACCGTTGGAAAATACCTGGGGTGTCGCACAATCCAAATGGAATCCGTTTGTAAGCAAAAGTGCCAAATGGACAAGTGAAAGTGATTTTCTCTTGGTCTTCTAGGGCTATCTTTATTTGGTTATATCCGAAGTAACAATCAAGGAAGCTATAAAAGGAGTGACCTACTACCCTCTCTAAAACTTAATCAATGAATGGTAGAGAGAAATTGTCCTTCTTTGTGACCGTATCCAACTTTCTATAGTCAATGCACACACGCCAACCTATGGTAACACGTGTTGTTAAAGGTTAATACTCGGGTTTTACTTCACTTCTCAATGAAACGCTGATAGTAGCTCGCCAAACCAAGGAAACTACGGATCTCAGACGCAGTCGTGGACTGGCCCCACTGACACACTGCCTCAACCTTCGAGGGGTCTACTGCGACACCCTCCCTCGTCACCATGCGAACGAGGAACTTCACCTCCTCCTGCCAAAACTCACACTTCTCCAGCTTCACATACAACTAGTGGGCACGGAGGGTCTGCAACGCAATCTCCAAATGCTGCTCATGCTCCTCACAGGTCCTTGAATATATCAGAATGTCATCGATGAATACCACAACAAACTGATAAAGATATGGACGGAAGACCTCGTTCATCACTGTATGAATATTACGGGCGCATTGGTCAATCCGAAGGACATGACCTGAAACTCAAAATGACCATAACGCGTCCTGAAAGCCGTCTTCGGGATGTCCTCCTCTCGGACCTGAATCTGATGATAACCGGAACGCAGGTCAATCTTCAAAAAGAACTGTGCACTTTACAACTGATCAAACAAATCATCTATCCTCGGAAGCGGGTACTTGTTCTTGATCGTGACCCGGTTAAACTTGCGATAATCTACGTAGAGTCTCAACGAGCCATCCTTCTTCTTGATGAAGAGTATCGGCTCTCCCCACGAAGAACTGCTCGGATGAATGAATCCCAACTCTAGCAACTCATCCAACTATCGCCGCAGCTCTCGCAACTCCATCGGTGTCATACAGTATGGGGCCTTCAAAATAGGCGCAATACCAGGCACAAGATCAATCTGGAACTTAATATGCCGATGAGGCCACAACCATGAAATCTCGTGGAACACGTAGGGAAAATCACAGACCACCGGCAACTAATCGATACACAAAGCAATGGGCTCCTCGACTGCGCAGGACATCAAGCAAGACAATGGCTCTCCGGGGCTCAATAATGAACTGAAACTGTGGCAAGCCTGTTATGCAGAACATAACTGTGCTCGCAAAAAAGTCCAATATGGCGTAGTACTCAGCAAGTCAATCCATGCCCAAGATAACATCAAAATTTGACATCGGCAGCAAGTACAAGTCGACGGGCAAGAAAATCTCTCCTACTAACACTGGGCAAGATGAATAGAAGCGGCCTAATACTGTAGTCATCCCCAAGGGCGTCGATATAGTCAACGCCTCGCGGGCAGACTCTATCGGTAATCCAGTCAATCGGCAAAAATGCTCAGACATGAATGAGTGCAAAGCACCGGAATCAAATAATACTCGGGCGATACATGCAGAGACTAGAAGCATACCCTCAACGACTCCTCTAGAGGTCTACGGGTCCTGCTGAGCCACGTAGAACTTAGCTTGAACTGGCTGGGGAGGTGTCTGTCCCCTCTGAGGTCCTTGGTGCTGTTGTTGCCTCTACGACGACTTATACTACTGTCTCTGCTGCTGTTGTTGCCTCTACGACGACTTATACTACTGTCTCTGCTGCTGTTGGGGGCCTCGGCAGCTGAGGTGGCTGTAGTCACTGCTGATAGGGTCAGCTGTAAGACCCGTATCGTAGTCCGTACTATTCCGTCAAACCCCGCGACCTATATCCGACATTTGCACGCGATCCTAAGCCGAGTCCTGCATATCAGAGCCGGCTTGACCCGAGACTTGTACTAGTGCAACTGCGTCATCGCCGTGGTTTCGATGACGCATCTCATGCGCCAAGGCGATACCCAGGCCAGGAGATGTGGGCCCGCGTTCAGTTTGAGGAAAACGCCGCACGTTACAAATATCGAGGGAATCTCTATGACACATCACATCGGTCACATCAATCAAGTACACATCACTCCCATCACTCACACCCATACCCAAGTACAACCACCTCTCTCCAAAGTCAACTTTCCCTTACATCAAGTACACCCACCACCTTTCACCCATCACCTCTCTCTTTCTCTCTCATTCTCTCTCTCTCTCTCTCTCTCATTCTCCATGCAAGAATCGTCCAAGCCTCCATGAGAGGCCTTATGTGGCCCACTTCCTAACTCCCATCTTCACTATCCATGATCCATCTCGACCGTTGAATCTCAACCATTGGAGCTTTAAAATGCATTCATGGAAGAAGGAATCCAAGAAGATCAAGGTGGGTACTTCTCTCTCTCCCCTTTTCAATTTTGTGTGATGTGTGGCCCACTCGATGGACCCCACTTTGATGTGTGTATCACCCACGCCATCCAACTCTCCTTTTGTGGCCCACGTCCATGGGTGGGGCCCACCTTAATTGTATGTGTTAAGCTCAAATCGTCCAACGTCCAGGGACGCTGGACGTGGTATGGAAAGTATAAATATTAGCTTAGTTACCAAACTTTGGAGTGGGCTGCTCATATAGGCCCCACCTTGATGCATGTTATTAATCCACACAGTCTATCCTATCTACCGACTCATTTTAGGAGTTGAGCTGAAAAATGACGTTGATCGGAGCATCTGGTGGGTCATACCTTAGCAAACAGTGATCTCCACCATTTAAAGTCCCCCAGATTTTTCTACACGCTGAAACAGGCCCAATATTGGGCTTGATGGACTTGCTATGGACTATGTAATCCAATGGCTGGAGTTGATTCACTTGAAGTAGGCTCCACATAGGTAAAACCTCAAAAAAATAAGTTTTTAACAAAAAAAAAAACTAACTAAGGCAGCAGCATCTGCTGCTGCTACTGACTCCAGGACTCAGTAGCGTCTAGCGTCTGACGCTGGAGTGGGCCCCACCTCAGGTTCCCACCACGATGTATGTTTAGTATCCGTACCGTCCAACTGGTGGGCCCTTCCCTGGAGTGGGCCCCCTCCAAATATCAGCTCCACCTGGAACTCAGGTGGCCCACACCATAGGAAACAGTGAGATTGAACGTTTACCCTTAAAACCCTCTTTGGGTTGCAGAAGGTTTGGATCAATATGAAATTTGTTTTTTTCCACTTCACTTTGGTCCGTGTGACCTCGTGAACAGTTTGGATGGTAGATAAACTATACAGTGGGCCCCATGTATACTTTGGATGGCATATACATATCACGGTGGACCCAAGGTCCACGTGATCTTACGAACAGTTTGAATGGCAAATAAATATTACGGTGGGCCCCCTGGTCCACGTGACCTTATGAATAGGTTGGATGTAAACATCAGGACGGGCTACCTGACTGTGGGCCCAGGTCACGTGTGACGTTATAAACAGGTTGGTGGCAAATATACATCACGGTGGGCCGTAGCCCACTTAACCTTATGAACAGTTTGGGTGACAAATAAACATTCCAACCCCCCCCCCCCCCCCCCCCCCCCCCCCCCAGTCCGAGTGACCTTATAAACAGGTTGGGTGACAAGTAAACATTTTAGTGGGCCTCTGGTCCACGTGACCCAATCAATGGGTTAGATGGAAAGATAAACATTATGGTGGGCCCTGGCTCACGTGATCTTATGAACAACTTGGATGTCAAATAAACAGCATGGTGGGCCCCTGCCCCTGGCCCACCTGACCCAACCGACAGGTTGGGGTGCAAATAAACATTATAGTGGACCTCAGGTCCACGTGACTTTATGAACGGCTTGGGTGGAAAATAAATACTATGGTGGGCCCCCATGACAGAATCAATGGGCTGGATGGAATATAAATATTATGGTGGGCCCCTATGACCTTGTCAACGGGCTGGATGGAAAATAAGCATTTTGGTGGGCCCCGTATGAGACCCACTAATGTATGTTTTGCGATCCACACCTTCCATTAGTGTGGGCCCCACTATGAGGCATGTACTTTATCTATACCGTCCATCCTTCCCATCCCTATGGGATCCACCATGGTGTATGGGTTGCATCCAAGCCGGCCAACCATTTTCAAAAGATTATTTTAAGGCTAGAGATAAAGAAATAAAAATAAGATAGATCTATTTATCATGTGGACCACATGCACGACGAGGATTGGACGGCTATCATTGAAACCCTTAGATCCCAGAAGCCTTGAACCAATAGGGAAATCGTTTTCCTTTTTATTCAGGTCTGTGTGATCTTATGATCAGATTAGATAGAAAATAGATGTTATGGTGGGCCTTGGGAATTTTAATGGTGGAAGTCATTATCACCACTCATATTTGGGCATGGCCCATTTAATATACACGGGGCCCACTTGATGTACATATGGCCCATGGGTTATGGCCCATTACAATGTACATAAGGTCCATTGGTGCGGCCCACTTGATGAATATATGGCCCATATTGATGTACTTGTGGTCGTCCATTAAGGCCTACCTTGGTATATATAAAGGCCCATGTGATTAGGCCTATCTTGATGTATTTGTAGCCATTGTTGTGGCCCAATTGATACGGCCCATTGGATGTATTTGGGGCCTATTTGATGAGGCCTGATGTGACGTATTTGGGCCCATTTGGAAGGGCCCGATGTGATGTATTGTGGCCCATTCGTTAAGACCCAATATAATGTATTTGGGGCCCATGGGTTGAGGCCCATTGTGATATATCTAAGGCCCATGAGTTGTGGCCGATTGTGATATATTTGGGGCCCATGGGTCGAGGCCCAATGAGATGTATCTAGGGCCCATGATTTGAGACCAATTGAGATATATTTGAGGCCCACTTGATTGTATTAGGCTCATGTGTAGGGCCCACCTATTGTGTGTTTGAAGCTCATGGGTTGTGGCCCATTGTGATATATATGTCCCTTATGTGAGGTCGTGGGCCCACTGTACATTTGGCTTATGTGGGCTACTCCTTGGAAACAATGTTGGTTAAACGACCACATTGATGAGCGATAATGGTTTAATGTCCACATTGTGACCTTCCCTTAGGTCTTGTTAGGCCCATTCTCATCATTCTCTTAGTGCGTTAACCCTAATTAGTGGGCCTCATTCCCCATAGACTGATGGTTTTGCACTATCAAATTTGATATAATCACGGTCGAGGCCGATTATCGTGACTGATTACCGATCATGGCCGAGTGTCGATTCTGCTTGTCATGGCCAATTGACCGATTACCGATCGAGGCCGATTATCGTGACTGATTACCGATCGTGGCCGAATGTCAATTCTGCTTGTCGTGGCCAATTGACCGACTACCGACCGAGGCCGATTATCGTGACTGATTACCGATCGTGGCCGAATGTCGATTCTGCTTGTCATGGGCAATTGACCGATTACTGATCGAGGCCGATTATCGTGACTGATTACCGATCGTGGCTGAATGCCGATTCTGCTTGTCGTGGCCAATTGACCGATTACCGATCGAGGCCGATTATCGTGACTAATTACCGATCATGGCCGAATGCCGATTCTGCTTGTCGTGGCTGATTGTTGATTCCGATTTGTCAAGGCTGATTTTCAAATTGTCGAGGTCGATTGTCGACACCTATACGTGTGTATTCAGCCTATGTGTAAGGCCCAGCATTATGTATAGTAGGCCCATGTGAGAGGCCCATCGTGATGTGTAGTAAGCTCTTGAGAGAGGCCCATGGTGTTGTATAATTTGCCCTTGTGTGAGGTCATGGGTCCACTATATGTTAGGATCTATGAGGGTCATTCCTCAGGGGCAATGTTGGTTAAATGTCCATGTTGTCGAGGTCGATTGTCGATGCCAGTTATTGGTACCGATTATGAGTATGTGACAGCATAGCATCATGATACATGCCCATACGCATCATCTGCATGTTTGTTATGAGATGTGATTGAGCATTGCATGTGTCATTGGGCAGGTTGATATGAGACTCCCTGATAGGCGGAGGTTATCTCACAGAGTGCACGGCATGCACAGGATTGATGTATGACTGGATTGTATGACTCATGCATCACGCATTTGGTGATATGACTACTGTACGCCCTAGCGACATCAGGGTCGTAGCCTCCACAGGCATATCGTGGATGGCCGGATGGACACCAAAAATGTTTAGTTCTAGCATACGGGCGTCATAGATGTCCCTAGGTGAAAATTCTTAAACCTCCGTGGCCAAAAGACACCCCAACGTCGAGATCGAGTGGATACATGAGCGCCTAAGTGCCGAATACCAGGAGGCCGCGTCTCCCACTGTGTCGTTGGGGGTGTGGCCTTACCCGTCCAAGGGTAGAGGGCAATATTAGGTGAGTTTGACCAGCTCACGAATGGGTCCGCTATCGACGTGCCGGATAGGTATTGACAGACTATCGGCTAGGCGGATAGTGAGGTTTATTATGCTCACTTGGACTATGCGGCTGGGAGAGCGGCAGTGCCATTTGGAGCGTACTAAACCCCGGTGATGATCCAAGAGATGAACCGTACTGATATGTGGACTTATTGAGCAGGAATTGCATATTCATTCATTCACTACTCACTCGGGCTGGCGGTGCGCAACTATTTGTTACGTGTACCTTCGCATGGCCAGGATTTCGGTTGGGCGCGCGACTAACCTGAGATCAGGAGTTTACCACATTGAGTTTGACTATCCAAATTTAGGTATAGGACTGGTTTGGATAGAAGTACCATATGGTGGACCCCATAGCCTGTGATACTACGTTCTATCATCCCGACTTCACACTCCAGTATGGTCAATCCATTTGCACTGCATATTACATTACATTTGCGACATATGGCATTTTAGGTTGCTATGTTTCTGCATTTATATGGTCTAGATACGGTTGACGTTATTCGTGAACTCATTAGGAATTGCGTACTGCATCACATTCTCGGCATCTGATATTTGGTTCTTTATGACTCCTTATTTCCATAGTTGTTCTATATTACATATTTTGATATTGATTGACTCATAGACTTGTCCGTATTTTCGCTTACTCTGTTATCGTATAATTTATGATCTTGCCAGTATTTCTGTTTACTCTGATAATTCCTGCTCTTGTCAGTATTTCTACTTACTCTGGTAATTCATGATCACGTTAGTAATTCTGCTTATTCCGATATTGTACGATTTATGGATTACCAGTATTTTCGGTACTGTATGATGATGGCATTGTATTGAATACTTGGCACTTACCTTGTGCACACACTTACACCACCCTCTAAGCTTTCTATAAGCTTATACCGATAGATGCGTGCAGGTGATGTTAGGTCGCAGCAGTGTTGAGCTTGGACCATGCAGCAGTCTTTTGGAGCTTGATTTTCGATTTATGTATTTCCCTTTCAGCAATGTATTAAACTGTTTATAATAATGGATATGTGATGTTGATGTTGCCTTTGCAATTTGGGTATACTTATGGTTATGCTTATTGCGAGTTAAATGTATAAAAAATCCTCCTTGTAGGATCCTAGGATCGGAATCTGGCGTATGGACTCTAGGAGCCGAGAATGAGGTACTACGGAGGCTGCCTGCACCGGATTCGGTGATCGGGATTCCTGTGAATCTGATTTCTGGGTTTGGGGTATGACAGTTGGTGTTGCGGTCGCTGTTGCGCTGGAGGCTGTTGTGGTCCTCTCAGCTGCTGCAAATGAGGGCGGGGGCACTTATACACATGGTGCCCTGTCCCACCACATCCAAAATAAGTCCCTGTATAAAGTTGTTGGGTTGGCACTCGAGGTGTCGCTGGTGCTGCTGGTACTCTGGCAGATGGGTGGCTCATGTACCTCTGTGGTCGTCGATACTATTGGGAGCTACTGGAGGGGACTTGCCTCTTCTGGCCTCTCCTCTGATCACGATCGCTCTGCATGACGGCCTACTCAGTCTCATAAATTTAAGCCCTCCACACTACCGCCTGAAAAGTCGAGAGCTCATGCCCAATAACACGGCCTCGAAGACCGTAACGCAAGCCGTTCTTGAAACGGCGGGCCTTCCGCCCCTCGTCATCAACCAAATATGGTGCAAACCTCGATAGCACCACAAAATGAGCTGCGTACTGTGCCACGGACATGTCCCCCTACACCAGAGTCTCGAACTCTAATGCTCTCTGACGACGAATGTGGTCAGGGAAGTACTGCTACTCGAATCGGTCTATAAAATCATCCCATGTCCAGACGAAGTCGGGCCATAAAACACGGGTAACAGAGGTCCATCAGTGCTCGCCTTCATCATGGAGAAGAAATACAGCAAATCGGACTCGCTGTTGGGTCATACATGCGATAATATCAAAAATCTTCTCCACATCGGAGCGTCATCTCTCGGCTGCTATCGGATTTGGCTCGCGCTAGAAATGCGGAGGATCGAGCTATCTGAACTCTCGAAGAAGGACGCTCGCAGGCTCCTACTCTGCCTGGGCTGGCGAAACAACATGGTACCTGCCCTGTCCCTGAAGTGCAACCGTCACAGCCTGCAACATCTGCTATAACTAGGAGGCACTCACAGGTACGGTCGGATCTGCACCAGTCTCAAGTAGAGGAACAACATCGTCAGGGTGAAGAGCAGGGATCTTTAGGGGTGGAGCGAGTGTCGTGGGTGGTAAAGCTGGAGCTTCAGGTGGTGGAGTAGGGTTCGCTAGGGTCGCTCTCCTGGGCAGCATGTCCTATAAGAAGAATAAGGACTCCAATCGACCTTGAGACTCATACGTTAGGGAACTCAATCAGACGGTTACACACTCGGAACCTAATCGTCTTAAACTTATAGCAAATATATGATGTTGTTCTCGGTTATTCTCAAGTTATGTTCTGATACCAACTTTTGTCACTCCCCAATCTCGAAAATTGGGCTCACAAAATTCTTGATTGCCAAATTTGACACCAACAGCCTCTGTAGTACCCAATTCTCGGCTCCCAACACCCATACACCAGGTTCCAATCCTGGGATCCTACAAGGAGACTTTTTTAACATCAATTTGATTCATAATGAGCATAACCAAAAGCATAACCCACGAACAATAACCACAAGAACACCATCACAAAATTCACTATGAAAAAAACTTTAAAGTACAATGCGCATGAAGGGAAATACAAGATAATGATAATGAAAACTCCTGAAGCTCGACTGTACGCTCCTACTATGGCAAAGCTACGGCTACGTCCTGGCGTCACCTGCACGCATCAATCGTGTATAAGCTTATAGAAAGCTTAGAGGGTGGTGTAAGTGTGTGCGCAATATGAGCGTGCTCAGAATGCAAAGCCAAAGTGATGAGGAATCATGTTGATGGGTGCTTGAATGCAAATCAGTCGTACCAAGGCTATGTGGTGCAAGATATGAATGCTATCGGCCATATCAAGACCATGCGATGTGAGATGCAACTCAAGCATGCCAATCCTCATCCAAATCTACATATCAATACAGCTCATCATATATCAGTACAGTTCTCATTCTGGATAATCACCAGGGTTTAGTACACTCCAAATGGCACTGCCCCTTTCCCAGGCGTGCAGTCCAAGTGAGCGTAAGAAACCTCACTATCCACCTAGCCAATAGTCTGCCAATATCTATCCGGCACATCGATAGCAAACTCATTCACGAGCTGGTCAAACTTAACCTAGTAGTTCCCCCTACCCTCGGGCTAAAGCCACACCCATTTCCAACCGACCACGACACAATGAGAGACCTGGCCTCCTAGTATTCGGTCCTCGTGTGCTCATATATCCACTCGGTCTCAACGTTGGAGACATCCTATGGTACCATCGGGTTTAGGGATTCTCACCCATGGACATCTATGGCACCCCAATGCTTAGTAACAATATTTTCGGTGTCTAATCCTACCATCCACGATGTGCCTGTGGAGGTCATAGCCCTAATGTCGCTAAGGTGTATAGAAATCATGTCATACAAATGTGAAGTGCATGAATCACACTTCCAGTCTTGTAACAATCTTGCGCGTACCACGTACTCATGAAGGGCAACTCCGCCTATCATAGGGCCCATAAACAATCTATCCGAAGGCATATGCTATGATCAGTCACTCCTCATATCAAGTATACATATGATGCGTATGAGCATGAATCATAGAACTATATTAAACATGTTATGTGGTGATGGATCTTGTTCATAACGAATAGGGGCTTAGACGGCCTACACACTACAAGTATGGGCCTATCAATGGGCCCTTGGGAGAGTTATAATGTGAACATTTAACCATCATTGCTCTTACAATGTGGACATCAAACCATCATTGCTCCCAAGGCATGGCCGCCAAAACATCATTACATACATCATGGTGGAATCTCACATCGCAATGGGCCTCATATACATCACAATCGGACCACACAAAGGCCTCACATATGTCTCATTGGGCCTCATATACATCAAATGGGTCGCTTCATGTGGGCCACTCCAATGCGTTAATCATGCATCAAATGGGCCGATTCAAATGGGTCGAATCAAATGGGCTAATTCAAATGGGCCGATCGAATGGGTCAATTCAAATGGGCTAATCGATTGGACCAAATCAAAGGGGGCAAATCAAATGGGCCGATTCATATGGGCCGATTAAAGGGGGTCGAATCAAATGGGCAGATCGAATGGACCGAGTCAAATGGCCGAGTCGAATAGGTCGAGTCGAATGGGTTGAATCAAATGGTCGAGTCGAATAAGCCGATTCGAATAGGCCGAGTCAAATGGCTCAGTTCAATACACCATTCATCCATTGTTAGAGATCGTTATAATGTAACATCCCGGATTTTTGCCAACCTGGAATTAGACGTCCTTAGGCAATGGGTCGATCCTAACACCTTATTAACTTGTCAGAACCCAATCCCATATTCTAAAAATCGCTTGTTAACCCTTTTCCTCACAAATCTCACTTTCACTACCTTATCCTTGACAAAGTAACTAAGTGCTAAACTAGATTAGCTACGAAATCCGCTGGATCCACTTTAAATACGATCTGCATGACCCAAAACTTGTAGAATCATTGACGCTAGAATACCCTAAAATATAGGATCAATCTCATTACCCGGCTGCTCTCGGGAGCATCACGAAACTCCGTATCAGATCTGGACCGCACATCGAAGGTCCGATTAACGCAAAGTTATAGGATTAGGACCGCCTTGTTGGGCTTGACAACCATCTCGAAAATCAAATCCAGATAGTGTCCCAGTGTTATTCGCTTGAGCCCAGAGTGAGGAGTGTGAGAAATGTGAAATTAATTAAAAATAAAATACAAATTTATGAAATCTGGCTCGTGTCGCTTGCGGACAATTTATAAGCGACTAGACCGTCAGAATCTGACCCAATTACACCCTCGGATCAGGGGAAATTTCATACACATGTCCATGTACTTGAAATCTCTGATCGAGTTTCATTGACCGTTGAACTGAAACTGGTCCGCCACGTGCAATCTGAAAATCCGACCGAAACAAAAACTTAACTTGACCTAGATCCAAGGTCAGTGAGCTTAAGTCCAACCTTTGGCTCAAGAGGGCCCGCCAGAAGTACTCCTTTGAGACGGAACAGACCCACTTTGGTTATAACCTAAGTATACCTTGACCTGAAGTCTATTTTGGAGAGTTTCTAGCCTATATAAGGACCTTAAACCCTCACTCTCTCATTCCATACGAATTTGAGAAAACCTAAGAGAGAGAAGAGAGAAGAGAGAAAAGAGAGAGAAAGTGTGGGAGATGTGAGAGGATCTCCCTGATACTCTACCCTGCCGCTATCCAAGCTTAACCATCCCACTCTACTCACTTTTCCGGCGATTCCGGCTTCGTTCTTAGGTAAGAAAACCTAACCCTAATCTGTTCTAGGCTTTCTATTGTTGCAGGTAGTGAAATAACTAATCTATTTCGTGATTCAGGTTGTTATACCATCGTTGACAAAGACCTAGAGTCTCTGTCTAGTTCGTTACGATTCTACGACAAAAGGTGCGGACTTTAGATGTATAGGTTATGGTTTTCAATGCTTTCAATGTCAGATAATGATAGATTCATGATTTGCATGCAATTGTACATGTACAAAATATTGTCCGTTTCGTTTTTCGATTATACGTTAACTATGTTGAATATACTGTATTCCTCGTATTTGTAGAAAATACCATATACGTACAAATTTTGAAAGTATGTTAGCCATGATTAATTACTGTATGAACATGCCATATATATGTATACTACTCACTCGGCGAAAGGATTCACCCTAATACATGTTTTTGCTAATATACATTATGTATGTTAAAAGAGTGTATTCTAAGTGTTTCTGAAAATGACTGAATGAGTATAGAATTCGCATTCGTGCTCGCCGTAACTAATTGTCATGGATATATGATTGTTGTATACGCGATACCCCTTTGACAAAAGGATTTGCCCTAAATCACGCCACAGCCACTATACACTATATATGTTAAAATGTGTAGCCCAAGTGTTTGTGGAAATGACTGAATGAATATGGAACTTGGATTCGTACTTGCCATGACTATCCGTCGTGGGTGCACGCGTGTTATAAATGGGGCAGCTCCCTAGTGAAAGGATTTGGCCTTATACCTATGTGATCAACATACGTCATGTATGTTGATGTATGTAGTCTAAAGTGTTTGTTAAAATGTCTGAATGAGTAGTAGTTAGTAAATTGTAATGTATAAGGGTGTTGAGATATGATTCTTAACTCCTTTAACTATGTGTATGATTTCTTTAGATATCTGTGTGATTAGGAATTGAATATGTACAAACTCATGCTTATGTTGTACTTCATAACATGCTCAACTGATTGTACAATTTTATCTATGTAATGCATATGTTTAAATTCATGTTAAGTTGTATTCCATAAGAGCCGTGAAGGGTGATGGGGGAGTGGTGTAACGATTCCGTGCAACAGCCCTAACAACCCTAAGCGGACAATATTGGATATTTGATTGTATGATTTGAAATTTTGATCCATTATTGCTTTAACTGTTTCGTAATTGAATGTGATTAGGGCTATTGTATAGTCCAGGCAATTGGTAATGGGATTGAATTCGTGGCTGAGATTCATTCGCCAAATGAGATGTATTCGACGAACCCGAGTCGTACTTCGGTTGGCGATAGTGGTTGGCCACGCGAAGTGCTTATGCACTTCATGTCGTTCAACTTGTCGTGCGCTCGACCTAGCCGAGCTCGTCAAGTAATCTGATCTGTCTTATATATGTTCACCATGTTTGGACGCTACTGCTTGAACCTAAGGTACCGAACTTACCAGTGTAACCCCGTTAACCTTGGTACCTCGATCCGCTAAGACTCATGAGCCGGGCATGGTGGTATGGGACACTGTGGTCGAGCTGTCGGCCTACGTTGGGCCATGAGCCTCCCCGTAGTGACCATTGAGTAACCAGACTCGTGAGCCGATTATGGTGACATGTGACACTATATTCGGGTGTCGGCCTACATTGCTTTGATGGGTGATGGGGGAGTGGTGCAACGATTCTGTGTAACAGCCCTGACAACCCTGACCGTACACGGTGTAGTGACCTCGAGCATACTCTGAATCTACAGCGAGGCGACGAGCCTTCCCGTAGTAAATAGTGTATAAACTAGGCCTGTATTGATAAGGTGATGGGGGAGCGGTGCAACAAGTGCGTGTAACAGCCCTGACAGCCCTTTACAGCGACCTAGAACCGCATCATCGTATGAGATTATCTAGGACTAACGACCCTAGAATGGATCATTGTTTGGGAATGATATAAGGGAGGTACCTTAGTTTCCCAATACTGCTATATGAAAAGGACTAATAACAACTTGGTAATCATGCTCATCATCGTACTGCATGTGCCTGGAAGATGTGGAGCACTAAGGGATGAACACATGCCGCGGACGTAAGATGGTGTTGCATGAGGGAGTATGTTGGCGAGGGCATACATCATGACTACATTCATACTTGCATTAATAAGAGTAGTTAGGAGTGTTTGATTGTACTGCTTTATCATTACTATTTGACTAAATTGATAACATGTTAACCTATGCTTTATTGTTCCATTGAGTTGATCACTCACTCCTACGTTACGGGACGGTGTTCCGAATACCCACCAGACTTTGTCTGATTGCAGATGGCGATGTTACTCCTGAGGCGGAGCCGGACTTTTGTGACGACGAGGATGCTTTCTCGTATATGCGGTTTTCTGGCGGCTTCATGTGAGTCATGCCTTGTTCGACGGGGTTACAGGGATGTCGATTAGATGACCTTACACAACTTAGTATATTTTGAAATTGTACTGATTCATTAACGGTCTTAACGGGGTAACATATCACACTCTGGAGACTCACCATAGTTTATATATTATATATCTATCACAGTCTTCCGCTTGCAATTTCACTTGTCTCTAGAGTATGATATGTTGTTTTGGCTTAATCTCACTCATGTTCAATGCACTAACACAGAAAACATTCAATCATCATTCATTATGTTGCATAAGTGATGTGTTGGAACTCGGGAGTTGAGTTTATGCTCGACCCCCGATTTTCAGGGCGTTACATATAGAGCATACAAAAATGAATCATATCCAAAGGATCATCTAGACCATACCACAAATGACAGTGGTGGTAATGATTCCCACAATTAAAAATTTAGAAGGCCCACCATAACATTTATTTCCCATCTAAAATGTTCATAAGGTCATAAGGTGTGGGGTCGATGTACATGGCCCACCAGAGGACTGAATCTGCTTCATTTTTTGTCTTGAGCCAAAGACGAGCTCGTCAGATGAATAGATGGCGTGGATACAAATATACATCACGGTGGACTCCACCCGTCCAGATGATGAATGGACGGCGTGGATACAAACATATTACATGGTGGGCTCCACCCGTCCAGGTAATGAGTGGACGGCGGGGATATAAACATATATCATATGTGGGCTTCACCCGTCCAGATTGTTGGATGGTGTGAAATCAACACATACATCAGTGGTGGGTCCCACGCACGGGCCCACCTTACATATATATACACATATATATATAATACAATATAAAATAATATAATATATTATGATATAATATAATATATATTAATATATTTAAGCTATAAGGAGCCCACCATCCTGACCCCTGGAGGTTCTGGACGGTACAGATCTAATGCACATATCGTGGTGGGTCCACATGTGTGGCCCACCTCAGAATTATTTTAATATATGATATATAATATATATATATATGATATATATATATATATATATGTGTGGTGTGTGTATATATATATATATATATTATATATATATATATATATATATCTATATATATATATATTCATGTGTGTGTGTGTGAGAGGGTGAAGGGCATCAGCGTCCAGGCCCCTTTTTTTTGGGGTTAGCTTGTTAGTATACACCCATGTCAATACACACACTTCATATTAGCCACCCCCACTAGGGATCGATACCAAGACCTCAAGTGTTGAAACGAGGTATCTCCACTCAGTCTGCTAGTTGAGCTATGGTCCTGGGTGTGTGTGTCCAGGCCCTGGATGGCCTGGATGCGAATGCACTTCACAGTGGAGTCCCACCGTCCACCATAAAACACAAATTAGTGGGGCCCACTACATCAAAACGGATAGAGAGGGAGAGGAGAGAGAGAGAGAGAGAGAGAGAGAGACGGTGATGGAGGGGCCCCGCCACTATGGGCCCCTCATGATTACAACACATACATCAAAATGGGTCCCACCTGTAAGTGGGCCCCCAAATGCAAATCGTCAGTAGATCACCCACCTATCGGCCTTCTTCTTAGCTCCTTGGACTTGTATACTCCTTGCCTTCACTTTTGTTGAAGGTTAATGGTGATTAGAAGGTTGAGATGGGAGATGAGAAGGTGGGCCACACTTAGTATTTGGGAGAGAGGAGCTTGGACGTTGGAGCTCTCATGGGATTTCGGAAATTGCTAGAGAATGAGAGAGAAGAGAGAGGAGTGATGGGATGATATCAGATGGGTGTTGTAAGGAAAGGAGATGGAGAGGTAAGGTTTAGTTTGAAAGTTGGAAAAAGAGGTATGGTTAGGGAGAGAGAGTGTTGACTTGGGAAAAAGGAGGGATGGATTGCTTGTACTTGAGGTATGGAGTGTACTTGACTTGATTGATTGATTGATTGATGGGACATGTTGTAGAGATTCCCTCAAAATTAGCAACGCGTGGCGTTTTCTTCAAAATGAACGCGGGCCTACATCTTCTAGCCTGGGTATCGGATCGGTGCGCGAGTCGTGGCATTGGAGCGCGGTCACTAAGATACAAGTTTCAAGTCGAGCCGACTTCGGTACACAGGACTCGGCTTAGATCTCGAGCAAACGTCGGATACAGGTCGAATGTTGTTGGAATTCGACCGGGAGGACCGCGGAAGCCTACGGGACAGAACGGACTAGGATACGGGTCTTACAAGCATGTTTTCTTTTAGAGTCTCATAATGATATGTTTACTAAAGATGATACTTAACACTAAGAAAATGTCAACAGAAGTGACACTTCCACCATCCAGCCAGCCAATGCATTCATAGATGTACAGAACACGAAAACGTAATAGTCAAAGAGATTTGAAATCAAAAGAAAGCAGTGTTGCCTTCAGTATCAGTGACTTCTTCCTCACTTTCCTAATATAAAGATTAGAATAAAGAATCAGCTCTATATCAAATGGCTAATACTTTTTAACACTTTCATTCATTCAAGCAGAATTATGCAGTTCATATCAATGTTCAAGCAGCCAGAAAATCAGCCAATACATTTCCTAGAACAGAACCTCATCAAGTGGGGACACAGGACGAGCAGCTATAAGACACAGGAAATATGAACTGCATGAGAAGCCATTCTGGCATCACCTTACCTAGGGAGCAAAATGGCCTATCTTGACCAGGTTCCAAAATATGCCAAAGACTAAATATTGGGGAGTCAAGTGTAACGCCCTGAAAATTGGGAGTCGAGCAAAGCTCAGCTCCCGAGTTCCAACGCATCACTTATGCAACATAGATAATGATGATTATGATGAGTACATTGAAACATGAATGAGATTAGACCAAAACAACATATCATACTCCAGAGACAGTTAAATTATGCAAGCGGAAGACTGTGATAGATATATAAAATTTATAAACTGTTGTAAGTCTCCAAGTATAAGCATGTTACCAGGTTAAAGAATTACAAGTGTAGTTCCACAATGTACAAAATGAGAAAGTGTACTATTCTCTATCCAAAACCCTGTAGACCCATCAGCGCAACTCCAAGTCTACATAGACCCACCAGAGAGTTGCATATAGGAGAGATCCTCCTCGTCGTCGTAAACGTTTGGCTCTGCCTCATAAGCATTGCCATCACCTACAACTACGCCAGAGTCTGGTTGGTGTGTACAACACCGTCCCGTAACGTAGGAGTGAGTGATCAACTCAGTGGAACAATAAAGTAAAGGTTAGCAAGTTATCAATTCAATCAAGCAGAGTAATGATAAAGCAGTAATCACACTCCCTAAGTACTCTTGTTAATGCAAGAATGGTATGAATGTATGATGCATGCCCTCGCCTACGCTCCCTCAGTGACTTCATCTCACGTTCGCGAATGAACAACACTGCCTTAGTGTTTGACCTGCTACGTCTGAACGCACGCGTAATGCAGTGCATGCATATGATTACTAAGTTCTTATTAGTCCTTTTCATATAGCAGCATTGGAAAACTAAGGTACCTCCCTTATATCAATACCCAAACAATGATCCATTCTAGGGTCGTCAGTCCAAGTAAATCTCATACGATGTTGCGATTCTAGGTCACTGCAAAGGGCTTGTCGCCAAATTAGTATAGGCCTAGTTTATACTCTGGATGCTACGGAAGGGTTGTCGCCTCCATGTAGACTCAGAGTATGCTCGAGGTCACTACAAAGGGCACGTCTAGGGCTGTTAGGGTTGTTGCACGGAATCGTTACACCACTCCCCCATCACCCATCTTGGCTTCGTCATCAAAACAGTGTCCCATACCACCGTATTTGGCTCACGAGTCTGGGTTGCTCACTGGTCACTACGGGGAGGCTCGTCGTCCCAGCGTAGGCTGACAGCTCGACCACGGTGTCCCATACCACCATGTCCGGCTCATGAGTCTTAGCGGATTGAGGTACCAAGGTTAATGGGATTTTCACTGGTGAGTTTGGTACCTTAGGTTCAAGCAGTAGCGTCCAAACATGGTGAACATACATCGGGTCAATCGGGTTACTTGACGAGCTCGACTAGCACGAACGTACATCAAGTGAATCGACATGAAGTGCGTAAGCACTCCGCGTGGCCTAACCACTGCCGATAACCGAAGTACGGCTCGGATTCGTCGAACACATCCTATGTGGCGAAACAACATTAACCACCAATCTAAGAGCGGTTACCGATTGCCTGGACTATATAATAGCCCCAATCACATTCAATTACAACAAAATATCCTAGAAGATAGTTAAAGCAGTTATGATTCAAGATTTCAAAGCATACAAGCAAAGGTCCGATATTGTCCGCTTTAGGGCTACCAAGGCTATTGCACGGAATCGTTACACCACTCCCCCATCACCCTTCACGGCTTTGTTTTTGCCTTTGATGGAATACAACTTAAACATGGATTTATACATATGCAGGAAATACAACTTAAACATTGAATACAATTTAAACAGACACTATAATATACAGCACATGGAGGAAAGCATACACATAGTTAAAGGAGTTGAGATCATATCTCAACACCCTTATACATTTCAAATACTACTTACTTACTCATTCAGACATTTCGCAACCACTTTAACTACGTGCATCAACATACATGACGTATGTTGATCACATAGGTATGAGGTCAAATCCTTTCACTAGGGAGTTGCCCCATTTCTAACACGCGTGCACCCACGACAGATAGTCATGGCAAGCATGAATCCAAGTTCCATATTCGTTAATCATTTCCACCACACACTTAGGTTACACAACTTTATCACCTATAACGTATATTTGTCGTGACGTGATTTAGGGCAAGTCCTTTCGCTAAGGAGTTGTTGCACATGTAACAAGCATATATTCACGACAGATAATCATGTTAGGCATAAATCCAAATTTCATACGTATACGGTATTTTCTACAAATACGAAGAATATAGTATATTCAACATAGTTAATGTATAACTGAAAAATGAAACGGACAACACTTTGTACATGTGCAATAGCATCTACGTCAGTAATATATCATTAACTGACATTGAAAGCCTTGAAAACCATAACCTATACGTTTAAAGTCCGCACCTTATGTTGTAGAAGCGAGTAACGGACTCAGTTAAACACTAAGTCTTTATCAACGGTAGAACGACAACCTATGACATGAAAATATATTAGCTATTTCATCACTTACACTAGTTGAATCTCTAGAACTGAT
>JAJHSJ010000344.1:0-52722 GCA_021015155.1 Magnolia officinalis | reverse complement strand
TGGCCCACTTAAATCATGTATGGACATACGTTTTGGGCCTCAGGCATAGATTTTTGTTTAGAATTTAATAGTTAGAGTGGATCTCACATGTTCATTACGGTGGGCCTAGTAGAAATCAATGGTGGATGTCTCTCTTTCAACAGTTTCCATGGGTATGGCCCACTTGAATAACGGATCAACCTGAATTCTTTTCCAATAGGACAAGTATAGAGTTCCACATCTAATGGTCGGAGTAGATCTCACGTCCACATTACGGTCCTCGTTGAAAATAAAAGGAGCCTTCCTTCTGTCCATAATAGAATCCTAGAAAATCGTTGAGCATGTTTGGTGCTAAAAACAAGTCTCAGGGATGCAGGGGTCCCTTGTTAACGTAGCTAAGTGTTGTGAGCCCCATTATATTATATGTGTTACATTCATGCAGCCTATGCACTTGTTAATACCAGGCACGCAGCCCAAAAACTAGAAAGATCCAAAGCTCAAATGGACCACACCACATAAAGTAACGAGGATTTAACGCTTACCGTTGAAAATATTTTGGGTGCAATAGAAGTTTTGAATCAAACTGATATTTGTGTTTTCCCTTCATTCCCGGCTGTGTTACCTCATGAACACGTTGAATGGATGAAGGGGGTGGATGTGCTTCACATACATTAAGGTGGGCCTCACAGTTAGAGAAACTTTCAATGCGGTGCTTCCCAATTAAAACCTGATCCTTTCCATTATCCTTGGGAAGGTGACACTTTTACGGGAACTTATAACATCCACTGTGCTGTGGTCCGCCCTTCATTACATGAGAGAACCAAAAAATCATGCTGATATGTGGTTGAAGTAGGTCATACTAATGAAAACAATTGGGAGAGACGTCCACCATTGATTTTCACGTGGCCCATCATTATGATAATGTGAAATCCATTTGAACCATTAGATACTGCATCAAAACATTGGCCCGACACCCAAAAATCAGGCCCAAACATGATTCAACTGGGCCACACCAAGGGAAACAGTTTGGTGGGTAATTTTATTTTATTTTTGTGTATACTATTTCCAGTTGTGTGGTCCACTTAAACCATGGATATGGCTGATTTTTAAACCATAGGTTTATCATGGGGTGACGCATCTGATGCTTGGGTGGATTTCACATTAATGTCATTGCAGGCTCATCTAAGCCAACGATTCAATTTTCTCCTTGAAATAACTTTCCTCGGGACATTTACTGACATTAATTTCTCCTTAAATGAGGCAACTAAATTTCTCATTGACATTTAATGCACAGCTAGTTGGACCAATTTAAATGGTCCAACTAGTTGTGTGTGAGCATTTCTCTCTCTCTCTCCGTTCTCTCTCTCTCTCTCCCTCTCTCTCTCTCTCTCTCTCTATCTATAATTATATATATATATATATATATATATAGATAGAGAGAGAGAGAGAGGAGAGAGAGAGAGAGAGAGAGAGAGAGAGAGAGTCATTTAAGGCCAATTATCATGTGTTGTGTATTTGCATTGTATATATATGAATGAGAATATGTAAGTATGTGCCATGATTGGTAATATGCTAGTATACCTAGCCTGAAAATGGCCGACATTGGTAATATGCTTAGTGTAATGCATACCATGCTCACTCATATGCTCATACGCATCATATGTATGACTAATTATGGATGTGAATGTATCATAGCATACACCCGGCCACAGGCCATGGTTGGTACTCATATCATGAATTAGATTGTCTGTCAAAAGTCTAAACCTGCAATATATGCATGATCATTATATGACTTGATGCATGACTTGAATAATGTGATTCATGCATGACTCATTATGTATGGCATGTTGCATTTACTCCTTAATGACACTGGGGATGTAGTCCCGTAATCGGGATGTGACTGACATATATGAGTATGGACACCGAAAACTATTGAGGTTACGGGGCATCATAGGCATCCCTGGGTGAACGTCCCTAAACCCTGTGGTACCATTAAGATCCTCCAATGTCTAAACCGAGTGGATTCATGAGCGCATGATGGCTAGATAGCAGTAGACTACGTCTCCCACTGTGTTGGGGTCGGTTGGAAGGGGGTTTGACTTTACCCATCCGGGTGCAAAGGGCTACATGCTAGGTTGAGTCTAACTAACTCGTGAAATGTGTTCGCCATCAATGGGCCGGGTGGTTTCATGTACCATTGATGAGACGGATAGTGAGGTCTTTTGCACGCGCTTGGTCTTGCACGTGATGGGTGATAGTTAGTATTGGAAGTGTACTGGACCTCGGTGATGATTCCAATTATGAACTATTTTGATATGTAGACTAGTGGAGGATTAGCATGTTGCATTCCATCTTTAGCATATGACATTTGGTTATATAAGTCCTTACATCGCATACCTTGGGTATGACTAATAACATTTAGGACTTGTTAGTTTAGCCTTCCATCATTTTCGCTTACTCTGATATTTATATGCTTGACACAAAAATTGTGCATACACGCACACACTCTCTAAGCTTCATAGTAAACTTACACACATTTTTTACATGCAAGTTATGCTAAACTGTAACAACACTAAGACAGGAGTACATATGCCTGATCTTTGGGACTTTTGTTATATCATGTATTTTTCTTTCAGCACTGTACTTAAACATATATTATAGTGAAAATGTGATGGTGTTTTATTTATTTTGGTACAATTGTAGTTATGTTCATGTTAAAAAAAATTACCCTCAAAATCATCATTGTGGGATCCCCGTATTAGAACCCGGCGTTTGGGATTTAGGAGCCGATAGTGGGATAATACGGAGGCTGTCACTGCCGGATTCAGAACTCGAAAATTCTGTAAGTCCATTCACCATGTTTGGGGCGTGACCATGTGTGTGTATTGTTTCTTCTTTCATATATCTTATCTTGCATTTTTATTCTTTTCTTATTGCTACTATTTCTTCCAAACATACCACAAATTGAGACAATATGGTCTCCTCGGTGGTGCTTTAGGAAAGTAGTGGCTCTTTGGCCAGTTTCTAACCCCAACAGTAGCCGGTCTAGTTCATTACTATAAAAGTTTCTTAGAACTTTGAAATTCAAAAAAAGAAGTATAAATCCTATAAAGCAGATAGCACACACAAGCACAAGTGATTGAGGGTGCCTCACTCCTTACCTAGAATCTTTGATCGTAGACCTTATTTAGGAGTCATCTTTAATTGGGGAGTCGTTAATTCTCCAACTCAAGACGATTTTATGGGTCTAGTCAACCGTAGATTTTAGCCCTCATTTGGTTAATGTCGACTCTAAATCAATCAGATACACCTTTTTAAGCCCACACAATATCCATCCAAAACCAATACTACATTACTATATTGGGCACCAAATTCGAGTGTGTATGCGTACTAGCATGGGAGTGGCATTCACAAACATACGCCCAAGACAATGGGTGGTCTAGATCAATTATACTGCAAACGGTCTAAATATTAATATGGACAAGCCATCATGAGGGTTTACCTTTTATTGGCCATAGTTTTAGAATAAGTATGATAAGATTATTATAACCTTTTATTAGTGGCTAGAGAATGAGTAGTTTAGGTTGTATATCATGAAGGTTTAATTATTGATTTGGATAATTAACCATGTGTGTTTGCCTTTTATTGTTAGTGATTCTTGAGATTTGATTGGATAATTCAAGTCATCCGATCAATGCCAAATAAAAATGAATAAGCTAGATTGATTACATCAAAAAGGTTTGATCATTGGTTCACAATTGTCAATCATTTGGGCCCCACCTTTAATTCCCCACAATTCCCTTAAAATCTTATTGATTGGAAGATTCTTACCATCTTATTAATTGTGGAAAAATGGATTATTCATATTGTATATATACCCTAAAAGGTTTAATTGTCAATCAATATGTATTTGACATCTCTCTCCTTGTTTTAATTCATCAATGCCTCCATGGATTCTCAGCTACAACGCTTCTACTACAGCATAGACAGTTCTTCTGAAGTATTCGGTTTTCATCAATGGCAGAGTTGCAATCTCGTGCCGGGATGGTGAATGCTTCTACATTGTGTGGTGGAAGCCATGACTTGGGCCTTTTATCTGCAGACTGTTCTGCTCGAACCAATGCGTGTTCTTCGTGCAGTGAATTTTCAGCTTCACAAGTTCTGTTGGGCTGCAAAGAGAGAGAATCAAGAGGAGGTATCAATGTCATTGCAGAGATTTCAGCCGAGCTACAGAGGGAGCGGAAGAAGAATGCGGAGCTTATGGAGAGAATATTATTATTGGAAGCAGAAATACAGGCGAGGGAGAAGGCGTCTCTCCCTGCCACTGAGCAAGATGGTTGTCCCGGTGCAACATACAGAAGCTTCAAGAAGTTCAAGAGACAAAGGATTGAGACGAGGAATGATGAAGTAAAAGATGCGGAGGCTGAAAAATATACTGATGGAGCCACAAAGATGGAGCACCAAATTCCATGTGTGGAAGCCAGCAGCCAACCTGATCACATAGTCAATTGGATGAGCATGGACGAGACCCAGTTTCCGAATTTTGACAAACTTAAAGATGGCGATTCCGTCATAGATTGTGGGGATACGGATGACAGCTAGCGATGATGATGATGACTACTATGATGAGGATGATACCGATATTGAAGATAAAAATAGGTATGAAGATGATGATTCCCATGTTGCCAATGCATCAAAAAACTAATTGGTGGGCCACGAAGAAGTGTTGATGATGGACCGCATATTCAGACTGAATCGAGAACTTTGAGTGTGAAGCAAGAAGTACCTGGAGATCAAAGCAAAGGGCTTTTGTCACCTGATACAAAGCTATCTCACGATGCCAGCAACACATCTAATGTGAGGGAACTCAAAAGGAATAACAGGAAAGAAGCAAAAAGCCAAGAATACAAAAGGCTTCAATAGAAACACATTGTTCTAGCCAGGACATTGGAAATAAACATGGGGACTTTATTATCATCATATAGAAAGCCCCCAAAGGTGGCTTTCTGTCCAAAGGAAGTTAGGAGAGTGATGGAGTCGGAGGTGCTTCAATTAAAAAAATGCTCAGTCCCATACCATACGCAAAATTATCGTATTTGCATCTCTTGGTATACGGCATGGATGTGAAGATATGTATGAATTGGATTTCAATCATTTTAGGATATTACGGAAAGGGGAGCCATATGTATCTCCATAGGATCCTGGGGAACATGTTTTATATGAACATCCCGGTGTGCGAAGGAAAATTTTCTATCCGAATCAGCAAAATCCCATCATGTGTCCTGTTCAAATACTTGAAGAAGAGAAGGCTATACGTCCATCTGACCCGAGCTGTCCGTCATTCTTATTCTTGTGCATTAAATATGGAGGAAGAACAAGAAATCTTCCCCAAAATGAATATGTCCGACAGCCAATGGGACGTAACAAGTTGAAGTCTTTCGGGCCACTGATGTGTGACATGGCATTGTTGATACATATCCGCTGTGGGAGCTTCTTCTTCAAGGCCTTGGGTATCACACTTCTGTTCATGGCTGGTTTTCCGGATGACCTTGTTCAGAGGGAAACCAAGTACCGGAACTTGGACCTGCTTCAAAAATATTTTAGGACTAATGAGGATGCAGAAGGGGAGGACTTGTTTCGTCCGTTACCTACTCGCTATGACACTGCTAGCCCCAACTCACAGCCCTTGTCATGTAAGCCAGCTCTGGCCGCCCCAAAATCGCATGGAAAGAAACAAACACCTCCAGTTAGTAAGACTCAAAATTCACAGAAACCTGCAATTCCGCCATCTCTTTCTTCCGCCTCTATACCTCCCACCCAGTTTGGGCTCATGGGGTACAACTCCATCCACACGCAAGCAATGTCCGCATTCCATTCTATGCAGTCCCATACACTAACCAATGCTTCTCCAATCTCAAATACTTCGAACAGCGGCCCCAATCCTAGAAGCACGTCACACATGGGTCCAGCCCCACCACTTTATCCTATGTTCCCGCCATACCCAATGAACACATTCATGCCATTGTCATTTTGGCATAATACGAATGCATACCTGCCATGCCCGTTCCCATCTTCTTATGGGTACCGACCATTCCCTCCAATGAATTACCTCTCCCAGCAATCTCACCCTTACTATCCCACCATGCCAGAAGTAGTCGAAAACACTAGGAAGAGAGACACCGCCTCAGAAGAAGCCGACAGTGACTCTGACAGCAGTTCAAGCGGCACGGAACAGAAGACACCATTAGCAAGCTATGTGTAAGTTTTTACTAACACCCATTTATTCATCTCATGTAAACATGCAACTTTTTGCATTTTGGCCTTGGATGATTGAACTAATGAAACTCTTCTCTCACACAATGTAATGTATGATGGTTTACAGTGGCACGTCAGTCTCCGAATCATTGCTTATGTTATCTGAAAGAGTCGGGATCCTCTGTTATCGGGTCAACAGGATTTTCCTGTTTCCCCAGTGGTTTGGCGTCCGAAGCTTTTTTTTATGTTTTTTATTTTTTCAGTGAGTGTTGACGTGGACCAATGATTTTCAGGGTATTAGGAATTCTCTGTTGACCTGGTAACAGAGGATCCGGACTCTGAAATGAAAAGTGCACCTTTTATTTTGGTAATTAAAAAAAATAAATCAATATGTATTAAGCTTATGGCCTCATTTGTGATAGCCCGCTATTCTCAATGATCATCTTGATTAAATGATTCTAACCATTTGATTAATGGTCATTGATGATTCAGATAAGATTTTCTATAATTTTTTTCATCCATCTAGATAGTCATCATTTAGACCCACCTTTGATTGCCCATGACCTTTAAGCATCACTTTGATCAAACAAATTTTGTCTATCCGATCAATGTCTAAGGAAATGAATGTATAATCATATCTGAATAGCTTGATCATCTGTACAAATCAGCCATCATGCCAGCCCAATTTAACTACTCATGATTCTCAGGAATCACCATTTAGTCAATGGCCATGAAACTAGATGGTTCATATTATTTATAGTATAAAAGGTTTAATCGTCCATCTGAACTTTCTATCACAAGGGTTATAACTTTCATCGCCTATGATAATTGAAATCACTTTGATTCTATTATTTTAATTCATCATCAATGGCCTGAAAAATTGATGGCCCAAATCCCTTACATGAAGAAAAGTTTGATAATTGATTTAGACTTACATCATGTGAGCCCTACCTTTGAGTGCTTATAATTCTCAAGAATTTCTTTTATCACATGATACTAGTTAACCAACGATTACTATGAAAGTGACTGCTCTGTTAAAGTTGTGCCCTAGTAAACTAATGTGAGCCTAATCTACTAATCATGTGAATTTTCCAAGGATAATCTCAGTTGTAGATCATGATAACTAAATGTCTTTGGTCGACAAATAGTTGTGGCTTACTTAATATGTGGTGTGACCTTAAACATAAATGACATGGTTAAGTGGAAGAGTGATTCCTCTAGTTTTCCTTAATAACTCAATATTGGACATAACAATCATTGATTAGGGGAGAATTGTAGCCTATGGATCTCGATACCTTGTTGCACATGATCATTATTACATGTTTAAGACAGACTTGTAATCATCAAATAATGAAATTATTGTCATCCTATGTGAGGAAACTAACTTAGGTCAAGATTGACAGTTTTCACCACCAAATGGCGACTTAGTATTGGTATGCCTTTTTTTTTTTTTTTTTTTTTTTTTTTTTTTTTTTTTTCAAAATGCGGAAATTGTTCAACACCATTTTGAACTGGGGTGACAGTTACACAACTTTTTTTTTTTTTCAAGCGAAGATTTCATTTCTCAGGAAAAAAATACAAACATTCAGGAAGGTCCATACAAAAAGGCGCTGACCCCTCCTATCATATAAGCCTAACTGCACAACTAAGAAAGCCTAATATTCCCTATACCGACTTTATCCAAGGCAAGGGACTATGCCTTATCCCTGTCCTAAATAGGAGTATGGGTGTGTCATGTAATAGGATATTATTGGATCCAATAAGCACTTGCATAGGCCACGATGGAATGGTGCATCTGACTAATGGGGTAGATGTTCGAAACACATCACGGTGGGGCCCACACAGCTCGACCTCATGGGACGTTCCCATTAGCTCGAGCACACATAGTACCTTTTCCCACGTGTGTGTGTGTGTATATATATATATAATATATATTATTATATATATATATATATATATATATATATATATATATATAATACATCATCAGAAATGTCTCTTAAAAAGAGGAACACCGGCCCTTGGTTTTTTGATAGAGCCCAATGCAATGCATGTGAATCAGGCCCACCTTTGATTCAGGTGGGCCATATCAAAGAAATAGTTAAGAGAGTGATCTCCATCCTTGATTTTATAGAGCCCACTGTAACTATTATATAAAATTCACTTTAGTCATTAGATGTCATGCCAAAATTTATTTTTGGATTCAAAAATCTGGCCTATCGGTGATTTAGGTTGGCCACACCAAGAGAAACAATTTAGAGGCTGAGCGTTGCCTGTACACTGTTTCCAATCATGTGATCCACGTAAATCATGGATGGAGGCCTACCAAGGGTTGATGCACCTGGTGGTCAGGGTGAATCTCACCTAAACCTCATGGTAGGGCCCACCTCACCCCCTCCACACACATGATCGGTACAAATGGATGCCCAATACTAACCAATCACGTTCGAATATAAAATATTTCTTCGTTCCATGACCCAAAACCACATGATCAATGGCCTATAAATGGCCAAGCATGTCTTCCCTCTTTCAAACAGACCTTCCATCCAAAGACACTGCATCCATAGCCACCCCCTTGCACTCATATGACTCTCCAACTTCCCTCTCCTCATTCTTCCACCCTTTCCATGCTAGAAGATAGCAAAGCAGAGGTGGTCCGCCAGTGTGCTGAGTTTCACCCTGGTGTCTGGGGTGATTATAACTTCCTCAACTACACTGAAGACACTAAGGGCCCGTCTGGACAGGTGGATTGGAAGGGATTGGAAGTTGAATTCCGGGATTGGGGGGGCGTGCCAAACAAACTGGGTGATTTGATCCCGCGATATAGCAAGCCCATGGATCTTAAGACAATCCACTGACGACACCATTTCGTTACCTTTAAATCCCATCCAATCCACCCTAATCCGTTCAAATTTGCCAGGGATGTGTTTGGTTCGAGGGATTGAAAGGGATGGGAAGGTTTAATCCCGGGATTGGCCGGGCGTGCCAAACAGACTCAATATAACATTCCGGGGATATAGCAATCCCATGGATCTTATGACAATCCACTGACAACACCATCATTACCTTGAAATCCATGCCATCCACCCTAATACCATTCAATCCCTTCCAATCCACCCATCCAAACAGGCCCTAAGGTACGTATGGCAAGAGAAAACAAAGAAAAGGAATGGAGTAAGATAGACGTACGCGTCCATCTATTTGTGAGATCCTCACCGTTCATTAAGTGTCTCACATTTGCATGTGTTCATACCCAGTTGGTCCAAGTGGGCTAGAATTGTACACAAGAATTGGATGGTTTTGACTGTATGTTTGAGACCCACCTAATAGTCTGACTAGTTGGGTTTTGGGCCATGGAACATGATGGCCCACCCAATGAATGGAGTGATCTCATGTACCACACAATGGCATGTGTTTGCAGTAGCCTCAAGGCCCTCATTAATGCTCAATTGATAACATTCATTCCACTGCATGTTCATATGCACTGTCCACATGCATGTAGCAATGAAAAAAGAAAATCTTAACCGTTGATTTTATTGGGTTTGTGGATGGGATGCATGCAGAAGGTGGATGCATGGGCTAGAAGGGTTGAAGAGCTAAAGGAAGAAGTGAAGAGGATGATGAAGGATGCAAAGGGGTCAGCTCAAGAACTGCAACTGATCGATGATCTCCAACGCCTTGGAGTGGCGTATCACTTTGAAAAGGAGATAGACGAGGCGTTACACCGGATATATGGTGTATATACTACTGTTGATTTTGATGATCTGCATGCCGTTGCTCTACGATTTCGATTGCTAAGACAAGAAGGGTATAATGTGCCCTCTGGTAAGTACCATTGTTAGATGTGTGTTTGGTCAATCAAAGAAGTTGTACTGTTCGGCCTGCACAGGAACTGAATGGTTTTGATGGGTGTGAATCACAGATACGTGTGCAACATCCAGTCTACTCAGGTGTGGTCTAATTTGAACATATCACTATAAATTTGACAGATCTTACCATTAGTGTTGAAGAGAAAACGATTCCTTTACCACAAAGACAAAAAGAAAGAAAATAACTCAATTTATCTCCAACCCTAATGAGTAGACCGGTTAGATTTATGAAAATGTGAATGTTCATGCATGCCTAGATTCAGTACCTCTTCAGTCTCACCTTGAATGATCACTAATCCATCTCTATTTTCACCATTCCATCATTGTTATATAAATCATTGATACATGCAATATTGGACACCTTAACAGATGTATTTACAAAGTTCAAAGATGATCATGGTCACTTCAAGGACAGTTTAATCAGCGACGTGAGGGGCATGTTAAACTTATACGAAGCTGGTTATTTTAGCACACATGGAGAAGACATCTTGGATGAAGCCATTGTTTTCGCTACTGGACACCTTAAGTCCCGCATGGCCCACCTTGACCATCCTCTTGCCACACAAGTAGGCCACGCACTCGAGTTGCCTCTGTGCAAGCGCATACAGAGGTTGAAAGCAAGTTACTATATTTCAGTTTACAGTGATGATGTGGAACAGAGCGATGTGTTGCTCGAGCTTGCCAAGTTGGATTTCAATGTGGTACAATCGTTGCATCGGAGAGAGATTAAGGATATCTCGAGGCAAGTTTCATTAAACATCTAGTTAATATAAACTAATTATCCTCACTTGCAAAATTAGTAGCTTTTTTTAAAATTTAATTTAATTTAATTTAATTTTTTATAGCCCTCGATGATAATATTATGCAAATGACGATTATCAGTTATACTTACAACTTCCAAGTTTTAAGAGGGCATGAAATTGTTAGGCCTTTTCTTCAGAACAAATTTACAAAGGGTTGAGTTAAAAGCCAATAGACAGCTTGACATAGATAAAGGAATTTGATTACAAGACACTCTGATGGAAGAACCTGGCTGCCGGACCCAATCCAAATTTCTCTCTTCTTATTTGGAGACAGATCAATTTGGTCGAAATGCACTCCTGCCACCAATGAAAAACTAAAAATTGGTTTGTAAAATTGATACAATTTTCCACCGACTGGGACAGAGATCATTCTTCACATTAGATGACTCAAAACTTCAAACTCCGATCATCAACAGAACCAATGTTCTCCTCACCATCATCTATTGGAATAATAGCAACTCAATCACGATTAATACAAACTTCACAAATAACACACATAAGCAATAAGGGCTGTTTTCTTTGGATTGTAGGATAGCAGAGTATATTCAATTTTTGTTGTTCATTTACACTACGTAGTTGACTGTTTTATAGACATGATGAGGCACCTAACACTTGAGAGATTTAAGCAGCTACTGACATGTGGCTTGACCACATCCAACTTAGTTACAACAAACAGTGAGTAAATTGTGGAAATTCAAACGTCCTTATGATCGTTGGGTTTGAATTATTCTCAACACACCCCCTTAATTCAAACAACCTCAACTCCGAGCATTTCTCGTAACTTGACAAATTTCTATCAGGAAAGCGCTTTAGTGAAAATGTCTGCAATTTGATCCTCGATGTTGCAGTATTTCAACTTGATTTCTCCTTTCGCCACGAGTTCTCTTATGAAGTGATGACGTACTTCTATGTGTTTAGTCCTTGCATGAAATGCTGGATTTTTTATATTGCAATGGTAGATTTGTTGTCGCAGTAGATTACCGTAGCTTCTTCTTGTTTTGCCTTCAAATCGGATGAAATCTTTCTAAGCCATACTGTTTCGCAAGCGGCACTTGTGGTAGCAATGTATTAGGCTTCCGAGCTTGATAGTGCGGTAGTTTCTTGCTTCTTAGTCGCCCATGATATCATTCCGAATCTAAGACTAAGTGAAAATCCCGAAGTGCTTTTCTGTCATCTGCACAACCGGCCCAATCACTATCAGTATAAGTCACGAGTTTAAAATCACTCACCTTACGATACCTGATTTTAAAGTTCAATGTGCCACGAATATATCGTAGGACTCTTTTTGCTGCTCCCATATGTTGTTTACTTAGATTTTGCATGAATTTGGATAGAAGGCTCACTACGAACATTATATCTGGCCTTGTATGAGTGAGATAGATTAGTCCACCAATCAAGTTTCTGTAGTCTTTTCCATTAGTTTTATCTACCCCATCTTCTAACATAAGTTTATCATTTGTATTCATGAGAGTTTTTACCAGATTACAATTAGTCATATAATTTTTTTTTAAATATATCATGAGCATACTTTTCTTAACATACAAAAATACCATTGGAATCTTGAATAATTTGCATGCCTAAAAAATAATGTAAAAGGCCCAAGATAAAACAGTTCTCGAATTTAGACATCATATTTTCTCTAAATTGCTTTATCGAACTTATAGAATTGCCTATATATATCATTTCATCAATATACAAGCAAACTATAAAGATTTCCATACCTTGAGTTTTCACATAAAGAGTAGGTTCACTTTCACTCATCTTAAAATTAGTGTCAAGGAAGTACCTGTCAATCTTACTGTACCATGCTCTTGGAGCTTGTTTGAGTCCATACAAAGCTTTCTCCAATTTGTAAACTTTATTTTCCATTCCATTGAGTTTAAATCCTGCAGGTTGTTCTACATATACATTTTCCTGTAGCTCACCATTTAAAAAAGTTGATTTGACATCAAATTGATAAACATGCCAACTTTCTTGAGACGCCAAAGATAAAACAGTTCTAATGGTTTCTAATCGAGCAACAGGAGAAAAGATTTCAAAAAAATCAACACCTAGAATTTGAGCATAACCTTTTGCTACTAAACGAGCTTTATGCATTTTCAAAGATCTATCAGGATTGAATTTGGATTTATAAATCCATTTCAGTCCAATGGCTTCTTTTCCTAGGGGTAAGTCAACCAATCACCATGTTTTATTTTTTTCAATAGCATCAAGTTCTTCCTTCATTGCATCATACCACTCTTCCTTTGTTACTGCATCTTCAAAACATGTGGGTTTTGAAGAAAATAAATCTTCTTCATCGGAGTACAGAAAGGAATCTTCATCTTCGCTTTGAGTGAACTGGGAGCCATCATCAATTCGGATCTCCTCGTTTGACCTCCAGGCATTTCCATCCTCACTGTCTTTAGAATTAGTAGCTAGTAATTGATAAAAAATGCATGATGTCTCATATATCAGGCACTGACTTTCCATATATGTGGCACATATGTTTGAGATCTGGACCATTCATCTATCATACCATGCCACAAAAATACACCAGCCACTTTGATTAGAGTTTTTTTTTTTTTTTTTTGGTTTTCCCTAATTGGATGGGAATTAGAAAGAAGTTTTATAATAATCATGTGGTAAAGATTAGTAAGATGCAGAGTTAAAGGGTCCTGATGTATCAGGATGTGAATATGTCGATGCACGTAAGTCCCTGCAAATGGGTCCATGATCGGTGATCTAAACCATTGAATATGATGGGTTCAGTAGGGATGGGGGGTGCTATATAAGTAGTCTCCTGATTGACTATAACCATTCCATTCCAAATAAAAGACAAAACATTTGATTCTGGAGCGTTCGTGTGGGGTCCATTGGATCAACAACCCAGATCACCTGGCTATGGGTCCTGTTGAGGGTCAAATATTGCATATCAGACCCCCATTACTGCCTAGATTTATGAAACATTAACACCCCACTTTCACCTTTTACGTGTTTGTGATGTGCAGGGTGTATTTATGAGCGTGACTGAAAGAATGCTAAAAGTAGAGAATTAACGCTCAGAAGTATGGGACGGATCCCAGGGGACCAAGATCAATGGATTTACACACGCTAGAGATCAGAGAAAATCGAGAAACTGAGGCTCAAGTGGCCGAAAACCGTCCAGAATGCAAGATCACAGGGTTTCCACCATCTGATCGGCTCAAAACTTCATACAGGGCCTGAAGATCATAAATTAACCGTACACGTCAAAAATCAGGCCTCAGATCCCTGTGAAAGTAGTCCAACAGTTAGATCATCCCACCAAATCTCTGATTCGGGGCCCACCTGTATCTGGGGTTTGCATCAATTTTTGTCTCAACATATTAAATGAGCTGACAAAGCGGATGGAAGGATCAGATTTCCTTTAAACATCACAGTGGACCCCACCTGTGGCTGTGCGTGTGCACAATACGGTGAGCTCTCGCCGCGCACCAGACCAACCAAGATCGGTCAGCAGGCGCTGACCGATCCAAATACGCATAAAACACAGCGTCCGCAGGTGCGGACGCTGATTCAAGTTGTGGGCCCCATCCATTGTCCATGTAGACAATCCAAACCGTCCATAAGAATCACGAGGCATCTATCACTCAAGCCTATGTGTCGGAATTTCAAAAGGTATCGTAGATACGTTTTTGATTGTCCAAAGGCAAGAGACGAACGGTCGGGTAAGATTTCTATGGGCCGCATCGAAACAAATTTAAACTCACTCATATCTGGTCGTTTTTGCTTGAGGAATCCAGTGAACGGACTGGATTTTACATATAATTCCGTTCAGGGACCCCACCGAGCTTCCCGCAGCTTCCCCTGCGTATGGATTACGCCTGTTCAACGTCCGAAATTCACACGGATTTTTCGAGCGATCATACATCTGTAGAGAGAACCGGACCTGTGATCAGGACCGTCCATCACATGGAAAACAGATTTACGAACCAGGCCAAAACAAGGAAATTGCTATTTTTATGGGCTGCATAAAACGTCTCCGACTGGAAACAGAGTTGGTTTTGGAAACTTGCTCCTTGCACCGATTCCAGCTGCCTGCGGAAAGGAAGCTTCCAGACCAAGCTCTCCAGCCACCGACTCCATCACCTGCTATAAAAGGAAGAGAAACAGAGAGAGAAGTGGGAGCTACAGCTTGGGGATCTTTGGTGGAACGTGAGAACCAAGAGGGTAGTTTTTGTAGTTTTTTTTTTTTTACTGTTAATATTTTATTTTTTTTTTTTCTGTTTTATTTTCTTTCCTTTTAAGATGTATAGCCACATCATGTTGGGCTAAACCTCTCAGCTAGGGCTAAGAGGTGAAGCTTGTAGCGTGATGGGCTGATTCAATGGATGGCTTGGATTCATACTTATGAACTGATTTAATCCTAGTTTGATTTTAAGAAATTATTTTAGTTATTAATGGTTTATTGTGACTGAAATACAGTAGATCTGCGATGGCTTTAATATTTTCTTTCCTTTTATGTTTATGATGTCAGGAAGCCCTATTGTTCGCCATCGCCTCCTGGGCATGGTTGGATGACGGTACCCTTCCTAACCTTCATAAACATGTTGACTGGTTGGTAATTAGTTTAATTCTGTTGTTTGGTTTGTCTCCTGGGCATGTTTTGTGATGGAATCCATTCTATTCACATACCTTTCATCTCTTGAAAACTATATCAACATCAGTTCAGTTTAAATTCCATGATTTTTCAAGCAGGCATAAGATCTCCCTGATCTCTACAAGTGGATCCTCTGAATCCCTAGTTCCCTACCTCTGAATCCCTAGTGTTTTACTGTTGAATTCCTTAGTTTTAGATAATTATTCCACATTATTCATTAAAATTCCATTTGATTTAGATCTCATCTCATTCTAGTTCTAGTTCTAGTTAGTTTCAGACTACGTACAGGTTTCAGTCCCTGTGAATTCGACCTCGGTCTTACCGAGATTATTACTACATCACAACCCTATACTTGGGGAGTGAACAATTTTTGGCGCCGTTGCCGGGGACTGACGGTTGCGTATTCTGAGATTAACTAGTTTTAGGATTAGTTTAAGATTAGAATTTTCTAATTTTAGGTTAGAATAGTTTTTTTTAATTTCTAGAACTAACTTTCTTCCTGTTTTGTAGGAGCCTGACATAAACTTCTAATTTGGTAATCCCTTTCTAATTTCTCTACTTTTTCTATTTTTAGAATTAGAATTTTAGTTTTAGAAATTTCTTATTCTAGAGTTCCTTTTTAGAAACTAACTTTCTATTTTTAGAACTTTTCTAATTCTAGGCTTTCTTTTAATTTTAGGAATTTCTTTCTTCTAATTTTAGAAATTTTTCCCTTTTTAGAAACTAACATCACTTTCTATTTTAAGATTAGTTTTTTTTAGAACTTCCTAACTTTAGGATTAGAACTTTCCTAATTATTTGTAGAAACTTTCTAATTTTAGGTTTTCTTTTCTCCTTTTAGAATTTTTTTTTTTTTTTTAATTGTAGTGTTTTTCTATTTTTAGGAACTAGTTTATTTTTTAGAAACTTTCCTCTTTTGTTTTTAGAAACTAAGTTAGTTATTTTCCTTTTTTAGAGATTTTTTTTTTTTCTAATTTTAGAAACTAACTCATCTTTCCTTTATTTTATTTTTAGAAACCTTCCTTTTTAGGAATTAGTTTATTTTTAGAAATTTTGTTTATTTTAGGTTTAAATTTTCTATTTTAGAAACCTTATAGGTTTAGGGAACTTTCCTTTGTAGAAAATAACTCTTTATTTCAATTGTAGGAACTTTCTAACTTTAGACTTTCTATTTTAAAAGCTAATCTCTTTTGCTTTCTTTTGCAGGATTTTAACATAGGAACTTCTCAATTGGTACTTTCCTTCTAACTTCTCCTCCTCTTACTTTCCATACTGCTGTAGGATCTTTTCTTTTATTTTTTTAAAGATTAGATTCAGATTGAGGGTTTCACCATGTACATGCACGAATGGGAACGTCAATATGCTGAGATAGCTTTTGAGCATGCGAAACAGTGTGAAGAGGTGTATGATGATTACGATCAACATCAACCTATGTCTCAGAATTTTCCTGAAACAATCATCGAGAACCTACCTGAGCATAAACACTCCATCGGTTAAGAAGTCCTTACGCGATCATATACGGGAGAACAATTCCACCCCACGGACAGTACGTGAGTGTTGGGGTTATCATAACTATGGGAGTGAGAATTATTATCACCCATCTGAGAAAAAGAAAACAATGCGTGATTATATTATGAGTGATAATAAGTATTACCAACCATCAGATTGTCCCACCTATGATCCGTATGACTATAATCAATGGAAACATCAATGTCAGGAAGCTGAACCAGCTATATATTATAGTGATAATTCTCTTGGGTCCTTTACCTTTGAAACCCAATTAGAAACAATCCAAGAGGATTCACTTCAGAAGCTCATAAAAGCACAAGAGCAATTCAATCAACTTGTCATACAATCATGCGAATTGCTCACATCTTATGGAGAAGGAAGAGGCTAGGTTATCCCAGTCTCATCCTAATCTAGAAGCAGAATGTGAAGAAAATGATCATAACTCGCTTGTGGCAGAAACTGAAATTACGAATGAGGAATTGGATTCCATTAATGAGCAAATGGTTCAATATCCCGATGAGTCCATCTCGATGACTGTCCAAAGGAATGATCAAGAGACGTGGGTGTCTTTCAAATATAATGATAGTGACACACTTCACTCACATGACACACATGATTACACTGATGAGGTAGAGGTTAGTTTATTCGAACCTCAACCCAATCTAGAAATAGAATGTGAAGAATGTGATCCCATCCCAAGTGCGCACTGCACAGAACTTGACGATGATGAGTATTGGGATTTAATCTCAAGTGTGGCCCCTGCCAATGATCAAGAGGTTCATGAAGTTGTCAACCATAATGATCTACTCCACCTGTCTGACATGACTGATTTGAATGTGGAGAATGAACCAATTTCAACTGACCCTTCCAACCCTTGTGATGCATGTTTAGACCACTCCCCTGAATTGAATGATGAGATGATATGGGAAATGGACGAGCCACTTAATATGACTCTTGAAATTGAAACAACCCAGTTGAGGTCGCCATCTGAACTGTCAAATTTTTACGATTTACCGCCTCGATTGAGTAGTTTCAATCAACAGAGTGACCACATCGATGCTTTCCCTATTGATTTTCAATCTGTCAGTGCAGGACTGGAGCAAGAGAGCATACCTCCATCCACTTTCAAGGATGATGGTTTCCTTGGACAGATCATCACGAGCTCCAACGTGGAAAATAAGTCATGCTCAGCTGAACTTCTCAACTCTTTGGATGATTGCTTGGCACACTTTGTAGATTCAAACGATCTCATGTCAAAAGAAAAAGTGGATGCCTTACAAGACAACATCTTGGTAGTCATCACTGACCGAGAGAACCCTTACTCTGAAGCCCCTCCTTCCCCAGACCCTGAATGTTTACCACTAAAGGAAGAGGAGCTGAAAATTGAACCGAAGTTTGACACTTCGAAATGTGTTGAGGCTACATCACTTTTTGCAAAGTTTTCTAAACTTTATCTACTTGTAGTCTCTGATTCACCATGGGATACTAACGTTGAAACTTCTTCTGTCACAGATGAATCGTACATACTCTGGTTACCTCAAGCAATGCAATGGAAAATTTCTTATGAGGTACATAAGTCTCTCTGGAAAGTCATGCTTCAGGGCACCCAACCCTTTTGCAAAAAGGGCTTTTGGATGATCTTGTTGAGGAACTTACTGAGAAACTTATCAAGATACTGGCCAGAAGATGAACCTTGCAGCATGAGTAGTTAGTTCAATGTTTGTGGGTAACATCACTGTAAACCCTCACGAGACTACAACTCGTCCACTAGGGGCAACCTAGGGGTTTAAAGGCTTGTTGCATACGCTAAATGCAATCGAGAGCACCTGCGAAAGTGGTATAGGTAGGATTTATTTTTGTGTTGATTTCTCTCTCGTGCTGATTGGATTCCATGTTGTGATCTCTTGAAAAATCTCTCTCGATTCGTTATCCAGGTACTATCTTCCCATCACTTTTTCTTTACTGTCGTTCTCCCATGTGCATTACATGCTTACATCTTTTACATTGAGGACAATGTAGATTTTAGGTTGGGGGTGGGAGATTAGGTAACCTAATCAGTGTTTTTCTTCGTCTTGAGCAAAAATTGCAAAATTTTAAAATTTTTTCTGGAAATTCTTGTGAATTGGAAGTGATTTTGATAACCATCTTTGACTTAGAATTACAGGATATGGAATGTTGGTGATTTGCTGCTCTTGGATTCAGTTGTCTATTAAATTTCATAGTTAAGTTTGAATTATTAATCCATGATTAGAAGTTGTAAACATTGATTGAGTCATGATTTCACATGTCACATCTCGCTTACACATTAAGATTTCAGTTTGAAACTGAAGGGTTAATTTGGTAATCACTGAGCATGAAAGAAACCAGCCTAAAAGATTTGGCCATCAGGGTATAAACAAAAAAAAAAAAAAAAAAAAAAAAAGAAAGAGAATTAACCATGGGTTTGCTCCCTATAGGTGTGGATTCGATTTTCCATGATTAACAGTTGGAAAGGGTTGGGTGAACAAACTTCACCATAGGTTTGCTCCCTATAAGTGAGATTTGATTCCTCATGGTTGATAATATGTGAAACAGGTTTGGATATACGGTCTTCACCATAGGTTTGCTCCCTATAGGTAAGGATTTAATCCATCTCATTGACATTACCTTGAATGGAAAAATCAAAAGACTGGAAGAATAAAAAAAAAATAATAATAATAATAATAATCTGTGAGGCAAGTTTGGTTTAAGTTTTGGTTATCATGAATTGTCTTGTTGCTTACCAATGTTATCCTGAAATAAAGAAGTGAATTTTAATGATGATAAGACGAGATTTCACTATACACTCATGGTACTTAATGTTTAGAATTTTTCTAATTAATGGATTAATACTTTGAGCCTGACTATGAAATTTACCATGTGCTCGAGTCCCAGGTGGAAATACTGCCCAATATACATGAATCTTAGAATTCTCGTATCTGAATTATTTTTCAAGAATCACTCGAGTTCATAATCGTCTTATACTTCTCAATTTATTTTTCGCATACTTTGCTCGGGACTAGCAAAATGCTGGTTGGGGGTTGTGTTGAGGGTCAAATATTGCATATCAGACCCCAATTACTGCCTAGATTTATGAACATGATACCAATTAACACCCCATTTTAACTGTGTTTGTGATGCAGGGTGTATTTATGAGCGTGGACTGAAAAGAATGCTAAAAGCAGAGAATTAACGCTCAGAAGTATGGGACGGATCCCAGGGGACCAAGATCAATGGATTTACACGCTAGAGATCAGAGAAAATCGAGAAACTGAGGCTCAAGTGGCCCGAAAACCGTCCAGAATGCAAGATCACAGGGTTTCCACCATCTGATCGGTTCAAAACTTCATACAGGGCCTGAAGATCATAAATTAACCGTACACGTCAAAATTCAGGCCTCAGATCCCTGTGAAAGTAGTCCAACAGTTAGATCAGCCCACCAAATCTCTGATTCGGGGCCCACCTGGTATCTGGGTTTGCATCAATTTTTGTCTCAACATATTAAATGAGCTGACAAAGCGGATGGAAGGATCAGATTTCCTTTAAACATCACAGTGGACCCCACCTGTGGCTGTGCGTGTGCACAATACGGTGAGCTCTCGCCGCGCACCAGACCAACCAAGATCGGTCAGCAGGCGCTGACCGATCCAAATACGCATAAAACAGCGTCCGCAGGTGCGGACGCTGATTCAAGTTGTGGGCCCCATCCATTGTCCATGTAGACAATCCAAACCGTCCATAAGAATCACGAGGCATCTATCACTCAAGCCTAGGTGTCGGAATTTCAAAAGGTATCGTAGATACGTTTTTGATTGTCCAAAGGCAAGACGAACGGTCGGGTAAGATTTCTATGGGCCGCATCGAAACAAATTTAAACTCACTCATATCTGGTCGTTTTTGCTTGAGGAATCCAGTGAACGGACTGGATTTTACATATAATTCCGTTCAGGGACCCCACCGAGCTTCCCGCAGCTTCCCCTGCGTATGGATTACGCCTGTTCAACGTCCGAAATTCACACGGATTTTTCGGGCGATCATACATCTGTAGAGAGAACCGGACCTGTGATCAGGACCGTCCATCACATGGAAAACAGATTTACGAACCAGGCCAAAACAAGGAAATTGCTATTTTTATGGGCTGCATAAAACGTCTCCGACTGGAAACAGAGTTGGTTTTGGAAACTTGCTCCTTGCACCGATTCCAGCTGCCTGCGGAAAGGAAGCTTCCAGACCAAGCTCTCCAGCCACCGACTCCATCACCTGCTATAAAAGGAAGAGAAACAGAGAGAGAAGTGGGAGCTACAGCTTGGGGATCTTTGGTGGAACGTGAGAACCAAGAGGGTAGTTTTTGTAGTTTTTTTTTTTTTTACTGTTAATATTTTTATTTTTTTCTGTTTTATTTTTCTTTCCTTTTAAGATGTATAGCCACATCATGTTGGGCTAAACCTCTCAGCTAGGGCTAAGAGGTGAAGCTTGTAGCGTGATGGGCTGATTCAATGGCTTGGATTCATACTTATGAACTGATTTAATCCTAGTTTGATTTTAAGAAATTATTTTAGTTATTAATGGTTTATTGTGACTGAAATTACAGTAGATCTGCGATGGCTTTAATATTTTCTTTCCTTTTATGTTTATGATGTCAGGAAGCCCTATTGTTCGCCATCGCCTCCTGGGCATGGTTGGATGACGGTACCCTTCCTAACCTTCATAAACATGTTGACTGGTTGGTAATTAGTTTAATTCTGTTGTTTGGTTTGTCTCCTGGGCATGGTTTTGTGATGGAATCCATTCTAATTCACATACCTTTCATCTCTTGAAAACTATATCAACATCAGTTCAGTTTAAATTCCATGATTTTTCAAGCAGGCATAAGATCTCCCTGATCTCTACAAGTGGATCCTCTGAATCCCTAGTTCCCTACCTCTGAATCCCTAGTGTTTTACTGTTGAATTCCTTAGTTTTAGATAATTATTCCACATTATTCATTAAAATTCCATTTGATTTAGATCTCATCTCATTCTAGTTCTAGTTCTAGTTAGTTTCAGACTACGTACAGGTTTCAGTCCCTGTGAATTCGACCTCGGTCTTACCGAGATTATTACTACATCACAACCCTATACTTGGGGAGTGAACAGGTCCCCCCTGTACAAATTCATTATGATGCTATCCACATGCTGATGAATCAAGCCCTTGAATTTGGACAAAGTTGATTATATATGCTGATCCCGTTGGGGTCGAATGCAACTCCTTCATTGGTCCATTTTAACGGGGAAAAAAAAAAAAAAAACAGATAGCCTCTAATCAACTGTTGATGAGATGGGAGCCTTTTTTACATCATCGTCACCGTTAAAAATGAATCTACCAGTACTTAATAACTTGGGTTATGTTGATCTCTTTGGTAGGTGGTGGAAGGACATCGACGTCGTTAAAGAGGAATATTTCTCAGTTTGTAATATGTTTATCAATCTATTGGTGTCATATCCCCAGTGATGCAATTTTATTATTTGTTGGAGAGAAAATTGAAGTTTCGAGTGATCCACAAAAAAAAAAAAAAAAAAAAAAAAAAAAAGAGGACATCGACGTAGCCAGAAAGCTGCCGTATGTGAGAGATTGGGTGGTGGAGGGCTACTTTTGGATACTCTCCGTGTACTTCGAACCACAATACTCTCGAGCTAGAATTATAATGACCAAAATCATCGGGTTATTCTCGATAATTGATGACACTTACGATGCCTATGGTACATTAGAGGAGCTGGAACCATTCACTGATGCCATTCAAAGGTTCGATACTTCAACTCCAAAACTGCGAACAAGAGAAAAGATCCAATCTTATCAATTTTATCTAAGTTACTCATGACGCGTTCAATATCAATCCATGCAGTACACTTATATAATATCTTGACCCTTCATATATTTGGTTTGGTGATTCTTGACAATTATAGATGAGCGGTTGGTATCACCCTATACATATCCGTCTTGAGTGCCCAGTGATACCAGTCATTCACCATAAGAACCTCGATCCAGATTCACATATTATAAGCACATGCATTTCACAGGTATCTTCCAAAAAAACAAGATAGAGAAAAACCATTTCGTGGGGTTTTGTTTTTTGAAAATTTGTGCTATACATACCTACCGATATCGCTCATGGAACATATGATATACCTAACGTGACCCTTTCATATAATTTTAGAGCATGAGCTCAAAGTTGTGGTACATCGGAATCTGAGTGAACCATACTACTTTCAGTAGTGGGGATTGAACAAACTACTGTTGAAATCTTTTTAGGGCCAGCCATGAGGCTTATTTACCATCTAACATATTCATAAGGTCACTCATACCTGGACGAATGTTCAAGAATAAAGATAATTTGGCAAATGGCGATTGAATACAGGTGGGATGCCGGAGCCATGAATGAGATGCCGGAATTCATGAAAGTGTGTTTCCAAGCACTCCTAGAAACTGTAGTGGAAATAGAGGGCCTGCTGACTCAAGAAGAAAGATCCTATCGAATCCCATACTTGAAAGAAGTGGTATGACACGCAACTTTTTTTTTTTTTTTTTGAAAAGAAAACTGATCACCTTTTTTTTACTTCATTCGAACTTCCTGTACAACAGGGAACTCCAAAACAAAAAAATCAGGAGACCCTACCAGAAAACGGCAAAATACTTCACCTCTCTTTAATTTCTTCTCATATGCACGGCCACCAACCTAGAATGTGGTTTTGTGGGCCCATGCTTCGAAATGATCGCTGAGCATTCATGGGTGCTCTTACTGTCGATTGTTATTCAGCCCCATCAAAACATCTCCACAAGATGGGCATTCAGGGGTTTTGATAGGATAAGCTGCCCCTATACAACAGTTACCATACGGGACTGGTTTCCAATCCCGGATTGCTTAGATGATGAATGAACCATTCACATCTTGGATTCTATGCTACATGGGCCATCGGAAGAAATATTTGTTGTGGGTGATTGTATATGAAGATGAAGATGAACATCGAAGAGTAACTTCTTAATGACTCACGTTCAAATCAAAGATTCAAAATTCAGGATCATCGATAAAGCATGATTATAAGACCAAGATTGAAAGGCCTGGATCATCTAGGAAGCATGATAATAAGACCATAGATTCTATATGGTGAGACTGAGAACAGGACCAGTTAAGATTCATCTAAGGACACAATTACTCTGGGGTTGGAAACCAGCTACTGTATAGTACTGTGGTGGGGGCACCCTACCCTATCCCTAAGATGAAGGGTCCTAAGTGCCCACATGCTAGACGCAATTCCTATAGTTATAAAGGTTAGCGTGTCCGAAGTGGTCTTAAATGGTTTGATTTGTTTATCCCAGGTGAAAGACTTGGCAAGAGGCTACCTTGTTGAGGTCCAGTGGTTCAACGGCCCACATTAGAGGAGTACTTGCGCATTGCATTACTGACCACTGGCTATCCTGCACTCACCTTGGTTTCTTTTGTTGGTATGGGAGAAATAGCCACAAAAGAGGCCTTTAAGTGGGTCATGAATGAACCAAAACTCATCAGGGCATCCGCTTTCATTTGCCGAATTGTTGATGACATACAGTCGGGCAAGGTAAGACACACACATGCACCCACAGAAAAACCCACATGAGAAATGCAAATGGGAATGGCTGGCACACGTGTGAGATCCAAGCCATTCAACTAGAAGAGCAACATGACCTGTCCCAAACGGGAGGGGCAATACATGTACCTTGAATATTGAGCAGCGGAAATTGCTCTGATGTGATGATGATGACAATTATCATCCATTTTGTAATACGCTTTCGGCCCAGCTGATTACTGAATCGGACTGATTTTTTTGGCTGTCACATGTCCATAGCAGGCCCTGCCTGATGAACGGTCTTGATCTCACACACATGTGCCAAGTTAGCACCTATGCAGCGAGTCCACTTTCTAAATATAAATCCAGTCTGTCAACCGTTAGCAAGCGTAAGCGCATGCAAACGTACATCGACACACGTAAAACGTACTGCATTGGCATTACACGAAGGACTTTATTTACCAAAACTCACATGCATTCATTGTGTTGGGGGTGGACACTGGTAGCGTTTTGGACCCATGAATATGAGCAGCAAGCATAGGACTTGACTCGAAGACTTGGCCATGCTCCACTTGATATTTACTAATTTAATACTTTGCATCATTACACTCTACCGTGGGCGACTCGGCGAGTCTTCCCGAGTCTCACCATTCCACTATCTATAATACTATTTAAGTTGTGAATTTCAGTAAGCACCCATGACATTTTTCTGTCTTGGATATTTGAAGTTCGAACAAAAGAGAGGCCATGTGGCTTCGGCTGTGGAATGCTACATGAATGAGAATGGTGCATCGGAGCAGGAAGCAACTGACAAGTTCCGTGAAATGCTCGCAATGGCGTGGAAAGACATCAACCAGGACTGCCTTGGGCCGACCTCCATCCCGACGCCTCTCCTCTCACGAGTTGTCAATCTAACACGGGTGATGGAAGTCTTATACATGCATGGAGATGGATATACTAATTCTAGTGGTGAAACAAAAGCCAAGGTCACCGCAGTGATCCTCGATCCCATCCCCGTTTGAGAAACGGACTCTATTGGATATCTTACATCTGCAACGATATTATTTTATATGTACAAGTGAGAGCATGTGATTTTATGTTATTGAGTGTGATAAATTAAAATAATCTCTCTTATTTATTTATTTATTTTTTTTATTTTTTTTTAAACAAAAGGATTTCATTACTGATGGAACATTACAAGCCTATTTCCGGCAGATGATCTGCCTATCATGTGCTATACATGTAATGTGTGGGAATCCTTTCTAAAGTAAGCAAGACCAGTTTTATCCAACATAACCTGACCCTTGATCAATCAAGGGAGGGAAGTGAGACCTTGGAAGAAAGAGTTAGTCTGATCCGAGCTACCCATCGTAGCCAAATTGTCAGCCAGGCTGTTAGCTTCCCTAAAAACATGGAGAATCCGAAAGTTCCCCTGAGAGGAGAGATGTTTTATCTTTGTCAGCCAGTAAGACCATTTCCAGGAAGTTGAAGAAGCTTTGGTTAGGCTGGACACCACCCAAGTAGAATCTAATTCAATGATGACGTTGGTGATCCCGAGAGCCAAACAGAATTTAATACCGTCATGCACCGCACTCATTTCAGTCATATTGTTGGAGGCAGTACCGTAACCACATGAGAATGTGAAAATTGGGTCGCCACGGTGGTCCCGGCAGATCCCACCACCACCTACAAGGCCAGGATTAGCTAGATCTGAACCGTCTAGGTTCAGCATGAGGAATCCAGCCCTAGGCTTGATCCATTTGATAATGGAGTGGGGGCGGACAGGGAAATGTAAAGAGGGGCCAGCGTGGGAAGCAAAAGGAGGAGAAGACTGGCACCGGAGGAGGAAGAAATTATCCAGATGGGGGAAGATGTAATACAACCACCACCGAACCTTCTGGACAATAGCAGCAGCAGAGCATGGACGGTTGTCAAATCTGGCAACATTCCTAGCCTTCCAAATCTCCCACAGAATGAAAACCGGAGCCATACGAATGATTGAATTCCTGCTCCCAGGGGGGAGGGGTCTCTGCCACCACCAATGAAGCCTATTCAAGATAGAGAGATGATTGAAGAGTTGAATCTATAAGAAAGCAGCGGTCCGATGCCATACCGAGTCAGTGAGAGGGCTCCGCAGGAAAAGATGCGACAACGATTCTAACTGGGGACCAACAGAGGAATCAACGTTACAGCAGCAGCAAGCAGACACAAGCTAGATTCCCTTTCGCTGCACTAAAACATCAACAGGAAGGGCATCGTGAAGCAATCTCCATAGGCCATGAATCCTAGATATATCCCAAGCTAATCAAGCTGAGAAATGCCTCGAGGGCTCCAGTGGCCAGATGAGAGAATCGTCGGCGTCTAAGGTGCGAAAACTGCCACTGATGATGTGGGACTTGAGCCAATTAGGGAGAAGCTCGGTTGCATCCAACCTAATACCCTCACCATCCAAGAAATTAGCCACTCTCATTTGTCTATAGGAAGCAGAGATGTGAAGAGAAGGGAGAGAATCAAGTTGGCCCAGCCCTGTCCAGTTGACACTCCACATATTGTAGTCCCCCCGCCCTAGGATCCATAGGGAGAATTTATCAACGACGGGGAATAGGTTCGTCATCCTATTCCAGATTGGAGATGACAGCGCACGTTGGCTACCCGACCTAGGATGAGAGGAGATCGGGTATTTGGATCGGATGAACTGCCCCCATAAACTGCTGATGTCCTTTTGCTTGATCGTCCAAGCCATCTTTAAATGAAGACCCTCCATCACATCTTTCAGATGTCTGACTCTGAGGTCGCCCTCCTCTTTTGGTTTTGCAGTGGAGGACCACTTTCGCCAATGGAGGTTCAGCTTGCCATCCCGCCAGCCTCAAAGAAAATTAGCAAACATCCACTCCACATCCTTCAAGATACTCTTTGGCATAATGACAGCCGCTAAGGAGTGGGTAGGAATACTGCTCAGAACTGAGGAGATCAACGCTAGTCTGCCCGCTTGGGAGAGAATTCTAGCAGTCCAGCCTTGAATCTTTGCTACCATTTTATCCAAGAGAGGGGCGAAGAGCGATCGCTTAGCTCGGCCCTTGAAAATAGGGACCCCCAGGTAGAAAAGATTAGCAGCAGATTTGTTGACTCCAATTGATTACTGGATGCCTCTGATTCTTGCATTTGATAATTTGGAGGAGCAGAAAAAGGAGCTCTTGTGAAGATTGATCCTTTGCCCCGACAAGGATTAGTAATCAGAGAGGAATTTCTTAATAGTTAGAAGGGAACGCTTGGAGCCATTTAGAAATAAAACTGTATCATCCGCATACAGTAAATGGGAAATATGGGTGTAGCCCTGTTTCACCTTGTAAGGGATGCATAAGCGCTTGAGTTAAGCTTGGACAGGCCTCGACTCAAGACTTCAGAAGCAAGGATGAAAAGACTCAGTGAGAGGGGATCTCCTTGTCTCAGGCCGCGCGAGGATTGGAAGAAACCGCAACTGACTCCATTGACAAGAACCGAGAACCAGTTGTTTCCCCCAACAAGATTGAACTAAATTGACCCAGGAAGCAGAAAATTCGAATTTCAGCAAGACCCAATGCAGAAAATTTCATTTCACCCTGTCGTACGCTTTCTCCATATCGAGTTTTAGCACAATGTTCCCACCTCTCACTTTTCGGTCCACATCTCTGAAAAGCTCTTGGGCAAGCGCAATGTTTTCTGCGATTGAACGACCCCTCACAAAGGCCCCGTGCTCTGGGGAAATCACTTTCGGGAGGATAGAACTCAGCCGATCCGAGATGATAGAGGCAAAAATCTTGTACACTATGTTACACAGGCTGATCGGCCTATAGTCCGAGAAGGATTTGGCTCCTAGTTTTTTTGGCACAAGGCAGATCAGAGTGGTAGAGAAGGCCCTGGGAAGATCTAACCCTTGAAAGAAGGCTTCCACAACGGCAAGGATATCTTTTCCTATTATGTTCCAGCATCCTGAGTAAAAAGCTCCAAAAAGACCGTCTGGGCTAGGCGTGCTATCTTTAGGGAGCTTGTTGACAGCCAATTTAACTTCCTCTAGAGAAGGCTTCCTCATGAGACCAATATTGTCTGCATCTGTGAAAATGTGGGGGATACAATCTAAAAGATCTTAAAAATCAGTTGTGGGATGAGCCACAGCCTCAAAGGAAAGCAGGGACTGCATAAAGGACACAACAGCACTTTGAATTGCCAGTTGATCCATTAGAAGCTCACCATCCCCAGTCTTGATTTCCTGGATCCCCAACCTTCTGACCCGTTCAGTAGCCAGAAGATGGAAGAACTTTGTGTTTTTATCTCCCTCCTCCAACTAGGAGTTCCTGGACTTCTACTTCCAAAAAATTTCTTCTGCAAGTTCCGCCTTTGACAAATGGAGACAAGCTTCCACAATCTCAGCTGCAAGGACCAAGGGGTCCGAATACGCTCTAGATTCCAAAAAGGCCACAGATTGTTCTGCATGTTGAATTTTTTGGAAGATATTACTGAAGACCTCTCAGTTCCAGATGCGGAGGTCACGTTTGACTGCTTTCAGCTTCAATAGCAAATTTATCATGGGCTGAGGGGAATGGTCAATTGCCCAAGCTTTTTCAATCACTTGGGAGAAAGAGGCATCCAACATCCACATCCATTGAAATCTAAAAGGTTTCGGGCCGGAGATGGTAGCTGAGGGGAAGGACAATAACAGGGGAGCATGATCGGAATTGTGTCTAGGGAGGTGCTTGATGAAGAAATTCGAGAAAGTTTGCAGCCAGCTACCATTACAGAGAGAGCGGTCAAGTCTGGCCCAAGCGCGGGAGAGACCAGCGTGGTTGTTACTATGTAATAGGGTATAGCACGTGTGATGCCTATGGAGCAGGGAGTGGATAGAAAGAAAAGTGGGAGAGATTAAAGGTGAGAGAGAAAGGGTGACAGGTGAAGGGAAAGGTGTGGACTACGAGGAACTTTGGGCGACTCATATTTTCCTTTATTAATTATGACCCATTTGAGTTCCTAATCTACCTAATTTATAGGCTGATATCCTAATATGACCCAACATAACAAATGTATTTTTTACATAATTCCTTTATTTAAATGCTTTGTGTTGGCTACACACAATGAAGATGAGAAGTTGATGATGGATTGCAGTTGGGATGAGAAGCATAGCTAGCTGTGGGCGGTGTTGGTGATTAGATCAGAGTAGGTCCGATTGCAATCATGTTGTGCTTTGGCAGATCTTTTCCAGCATTTTGGCATTTCTTAGCCGGAGCTTCTTTAGGAGTTACCGACAGCCAACATAAGTGTCGGTAAAGGTTATTAGCTGCCGGAAAAAAGTGTAATATATTGTTGCGGCCAGCTAACACGCCGGTAAATGATTTAGCCACACCCCCTTTTATCGGCACATGCATGGCTGGCCAATGGTAAATCTTTTACTGATAGTTTTTTAGCCATTTACCAGTGATTTTGGCTGCTGGTAAAGATATATTTTTTCATAGTGTCTGATGAAAGAGCAGGGATTTGGTTAGAGCTGGGCAGAATCCGACTCGATTCGGTGAATCCGACCTGATCCAAAGGCCTAGATTTCTAGTTTATGATTACATATGGAAATGGTCTTCTAATGACTTTGTGCTGTGTACAATAGATTTGAAGGACAATATCTTAAGATTAGGGGAAAGGAAGATTTCAATGCCATTTTTACAAGGTTTACAACTTCAAGAGGGGTGTTTTGTGTGGATTTTACTGATATTTATAATACAATCTCCCTCTTGTATTTCATGCATGCTAACCATTTGATAAAATGGCTTAATAAGAAGTGTTTTGTGTGGATGTAGCTGATGTTTATAATACAATCTCCCTCCTGTATTTCGTGCATGCTAATTGTTTGATGAAATGGCTCAAGAAGGAATGAGAAGCTAGCACTACTATCATTAGGCAATGATCTGACTAATCCTTGATCTTGCGCGTGTGGAGAAAAGTTTATCAAGAGTGAGCAAGTTTTAATTTTTATAGCGATGCCTTTTATAATAGCTATTTCTTTCTTTGTATTCTGAAACACTTCTTACCAAGACTGTGATGACACTAGTAACTTGATTGGACTGGCACTATGTGTCTCAACCTTAAGATCATGGGCTAGATCCTAGCTTATCTATTATAACAAAACTTTTACCTACGAATATTTTCGTAGGTAAAAATATTTACAAAACTTTTCCCTGCGAATAATTTCATATGTAAAAATATTTACAAAACTTATTCCTACGAATATTTTCATAGCTATAAATATTCACAAAACTTTTACCTACGAATTATTTCGTAGGTAACAATTATTACAAAACTTTTAAACTACGAATATTTTGTAGCTAAAAATATTTACGAAACTTTTACCTTTACAAAACGTTTACCTACGAATATTTTAGTAGCTAAAAATATTTACAAAACATATACCTACGAATATTTTCCTAGCTAAAAATATTTACAAAACTTTTACAAATAGTTATATATATGAAACTTTTACCTACAAATATTTTCGTAGGTAAAAGTCTCTTTGTTTTTCCCAAAAATATTCCTATACACCTGTTACAATATATTTCATCATAATATACACTTGTTATATAATATATTTCATCATATTCACATTCACATCCATCTAAACCCAAACTACATAAATCCATCCAAACACAAACTACATCCATCCAAACACAAACTACATCCATCCAAACCTATAACCTAACCTTAACCTTAACCTAAACGTATATCTGGTGATCATGACCGCATATACGTGCAGCCTACACTAGATTCTTGAACATAATTCTCTTTGTTGTCAAAGAAAACTACAAGTGCCACAAAAATCCAGAAAATGGCCTGACGTCCTTAATGGAATCACCGAATCAGCCTAACACGAGAGGAAACTTTTTTTTAAAAGGTGTCAGAGCAATTCAAAAATTTATAATTAGCTTTGGGATTTGGGTGCATACCATAACAACAACAAATCTGTCAGTCATAGGTTCCAGTCCGATGTGCGCTCCTATTCAAAACAATGGAAATGGTAAGCACATGCATATAAATGCACATATATCGCAAAATGGAAGTAAACAGTTTAATCTACCTGGATAACTGCAGTTTAGCAAATGTTTAATGAATATTGTTTTCCCAATGGAGTACTGGCCCAAGAGCATAACCACTGGCCTAGCATCAAAATCACTACTTGTCTGTAAAAAGGAACTAGCCCCAAAAGCAATTGATTATAGTTGACAGAAACTTTTGCATGTACTATCTAGCAAGAACAACATCTGTAACTTCTCCCACACAATTTCGATGCAGTTTCTAGGGAAAGAAGATGATTTAACTACATTAAAACATAAACTGATCAAATTCTATTGCTCACCAATAAAGGAGAAACAAAATCATTAAATCGATAGGTAACTTCCAGGGGCTTCAGGTTTTCAATGTATAGCTTCTTTAAGCCATCAATTATTGATGTGACAGAGCCAAGGGGTACTTGAACATGCAAAGAAATGTTAAAAGTAAAATTACCTTAGAAATAAGTGTGCCCTTTATGATAAACTCAATAGCTATAGCAGAATAAAGGGTGCTACATATCATGCATCAAACAATAAGAGAGTCAAGGTAGTGGCTAGAAAATATAGATATCATACTAATCCATCTCCACTATTAAGATTACAGTAAAAATAGAAACATTTAGATATCCAAATATCAGAATTGCACCAAAATTGCATGTATATGATAACTCCAATACAAACCCGCCAACAAAAAAAAAAGGCTAAAAAATGTAGAGCTAAGTCCATTTGGGGTTATGTAAAAACTCCTTCCTAGCAAAATGAAAATATGCAAACAGGATAACAGTGAACCACAAAGATCACCTTTTTTGAAGACTTTGATGTGAACCATTGGAATGATGGTGATTGGTACTGAGTTACTACATCATCACCAACAAGCTAATTAAAAAACCATAAAACTCACAAATTTCAACAACTGTCTTTCTATAATCGTTAAAACGAGAGAAATTTCTTTACCATCTAGATCAGGATCACTTTTCTTGGGTGAAGGCTTACTTTTCTGGAAAATAATCAATCCATAAGCAAGTTAGAATATTTATACAAAACTTACAAAGAACATTGCATATAACTTAGTAAAAAAAAAAAAAAAAATCACATACGTACAACTATTAATATATCCAAACCTTCCAATAATGGAGGTCCCAAATTCTCCAGTTCTGCAGAGATAGGAAAGTTAAGTATCAATCCAGGTTTATGCTTATCAATGAATAAAGAACCATGTGCAATAGTCCATTCTACTTTATCGTAATTGACTTGAATAAACTTTCTCAGTGGGTGCTACGAAAGAATGAAGTTTAACATATGCTACACCATTTACCTGCAGTAGCAAAAACATCCGGAGTAATTTCTTTTCCTGCTTAGAAGGTTTAGGTTAAGGTTAAGGTTAGGTTATAGGTTATAGGTTAAGGTTTAGGTTATAGGTTTTGGTTTAAGTTAAGGTTATAGGTTTAGGTTAAGGTTTAGGTTTAGGTTATAGGTTATAACTTTAGGGAATTGAGAATAGGTTAAGGTTTAGGTTTAGGAAATTGGATTCGGGTTCGGGATTGGGTTTAGGTTTGGGTTTTCAAGTTTAGGTTTAGGTTTAGGTTAGGGAGTTGAGATTAGGATTAGGTGTAGGTTTAGGTTTAGGGATTTGAGAATACATTTAGGTTTTAGGTTTAGGTTTAGGTTTTACGTTTAGGTTAAGGTTACAGGTTTAGGTTTAAGTTTAGGTTATAAGTGTAGGTTATAGGTTTAGGTTTAGGTTAGGTTATAGGTTAAGGTTTAGGGAATTGAGTTTAGGTTATAGGTTATAGGTTAAGGTTAATTAGGTTTAGGTTTAGGTTTAGGTTATAGGTTTTGGGATTTGAGAATAGGTTTAGGTTATAAGTAGAGGTTTAGGTTCATGTTGTAGGTTATAGGTCTAGGTTATAAGTTTATGTTAATTTTGTAGGTTATAGGTTTAGGTTTAGGTTTATGTTTAGGGATTTGAGAATACATTTAGGTTTTAGGTTTAAGTTTTACGTTTAGGTTAAGGTTACAGGTTTAGGTTATAGGTTGAGGTTTAGGTTATAGGTGTAGGTTATAGGTTTAGGTTTAGGTTAGGTTATAGGTTAAGGTTTAGGAAATTGAGAATAGGTTAAGGTTTTTAGGAAATCGGGTTCGGGTTTAGGTTTGGGTTTTCAAGTTTAGGTTTAGGTTAAGGAGTTGAGATTAGGGTTTGGTGTAGGTTTAGGTCTAGGGATTTGAGAATACATTTAGGTTTTAGATTTAGGTTTAGGTTAAGGTTTAGGTTATAGGTTTAGGTTATAGTTATAGTTATATAGCTTTAGGGAATTGAGAATAGGTTAAGGTTTAGGTTTAGGAAATCGGTTTTGAGTTCAGGATCGGGTTTAGGTTTGGGTTTTCAAATTTAGGTTTAGGTTAAGGAGTTGAGATTAGGATTAGGTGTAGGTTTAGATTTAGGTTTAAGGATTTGAGAATACATTTAGGTTTTAGGTTTAGGTTTAAGTTAAGGTTATAGGTTTAAGTTTAAGTTATAGGTTATAGGTTATAGGTTGTAGCTTTAGGGAATTGCAAATAGGTTAAGGTTTAGTTTTAGGAAATCGGGTTCGGGCTCGGGATCGGGTTTATGTTTGGGTTTTCAAGTTTAGGTTTAGATTTAGGTTAGGGAGTTGAGATTAGGATTAGGTGTTGGTTTAGGTTTAGGGATTTGAGAATACATTTAGGTTTTAGGTTTAGGTTTAGGTTTAGGTTTTAGGTTTAGGTTATAGGTTATAAGTTTAGGTTATAGGTTAAGGTTTAGGTTATAGGTTTTGGTTTAGGTTATAGGTTTAAGTTACAAGTTTATGTTAATGCTGTAATTTATAGGTTTAGGTTTAGGTTTAAGTTTAGGGATTTGAGAATACATTTACGTTTTAGGTTTAGGTTAAGGTTATAGGTTTAGGTTTAGGTTAGTAGGTTATAGGTTTAGGTTTAGGTTTAGGTTAGGTTACAGGTTAAGGTTTAGGGAATTAAGTTTAGGTTATAGGTTATAGGTTATAGGTTTAGGTTTAGGTTTAGGGATTTGAGAATACATTTAGGTTTTAGGTTTAGGTTTTACGTTTAGGTTAGGTTATAGGTTAAGGTTTAGGGAAGTGAGAATAGGTTAAGGTTTATGTTTAGGAAATCGGGTTCGGGTTCGGGTTTAGGTTAGGGTTTTCAAGTTTAGGTTTAGGTTAAGGAGTTGAGATTAGGGTTAGGTGTAGGTTTAGGTGTAGGGATTTGAGAATACATTTAGGTTTTAGATTTAGGTTTAGGTTATAGGTTTAGGTTATAGGTTAAGGTTTAGGTTATAGGTTTAGGTTATAGGTTATAAGTTTAGGTTAAGGTTATAAGTTTAGGTTATACGTTTAGGTTTAGGTTAAGGTTATAGGTTTAGGTTTAGGTTAAGGTTTAGGTTTAGGTTATAGGTTATAAGTTATAGGTTATAGCTTTAGGGAATTGAGAATAGGTTAAGGTTTGGGTTTAGGAAATCGGTTTCGGGTTCGGGTTCGGGATCGGGTTTATGTTTGGGTTTTCAAGTTTAAGTTTAGGTTTTAGGTTAGGGAGTTGAAATTAGGATTAGGTTTAGGTTTAGGGATTTGAGAATACATTTAGGTTTTAGGTTTAGGTTTAGGTTAGGTTATAGGTTAAGGTTTAGGGAATTGAGTTTAGGTTACAGGTTTAGGTTATATTTTATAGGTTATAAGTTATAGGTTAAGGTTTTGGTTTATGTTATAGGTTTAGGTTTAGGTTAAGGTTTTGGTTTAAGTTATAGGTTTTGGGATTTGAGAATAGGTTTAGGTTATAAGTATAGGTTTAGGTTAATGTTGTAGGTTATAGGTTTAGGTTATAAGTTTATGTTAATGTTGTAGGTTATAGGTTTATGTTATAGGTTTAGGTTTAGGTTTAAGTTTAGGTTTAGGGATTTGAAAATACATTTAAATTTTAAGTTTTAGGTTTAGGTTTTATGTTTAGATTAAGGTTACTGGTTTAGGTTATAAGTGTAGGTTATAGGTTTAGGTTTAGGTTAGGTTATAGGTTAAGGTTTAGGGAATTTAGAATAGGTTAAGGTTTAGGTTTATGAAATCGGGTTCAGGTTCGGGTTTAGGTTTGGGTTTTCAAGTTTAGGTTTTGGTTAAGGAGTTGAGATTAGAATTAGGTGTAGGTTTAGGTTTAGAGATTTGAGAATACCTTTAGGTTTAGGTTTTAGGTTTAGGTTTAGGTTTAGGTTTTAGGTTTAGGTTTAGGATTAGGTTATAGGTTATTGCTTTAGGGAATTGAGAATAGGTTAAGGTTTAGGTTTATGAAATCTGGTTCGGGTTTGGGATCGGGTTTAGGTTTGGGTTTTCAAGTTTAGGTTTAGGTTTAGGTTAGGGAATTGAGATTTGGATTAGGTGTACGTTTAGGTTTAGGGATTTGAGAGTACATTTAGATTTTATGTTTAGGTTTAGGTTAGGTTATGGGTTAAGGTTTAGGGAATTGAGTTTAGGTTATAGGTTATAGGTTATATGTTAAGGTTTAGGTTTTAGGTTAAGGTTTATGTTAAGGTTTAGGTTTAGGTTATAGGTTTTGGGAATACATTTAAGTTTTAGGTTTAGGTTTAGGTTTTATGTTTAAGTTAAGGTTATAGGTTTAGGTTTAAGTTATAGGTTATAGGTTATAGGTTATAGCTTTAGGGAATTGAAAATAGGTTAAGGTTTAGGTTTAGGAAATCGGGTTCGAGATCGGGTTTAGGTTTGGGTTTTCAAGTTTAAGTTTAGATTTAGGTTAGGGAGTTGAGATTATGATTAGGTATTGGTTTAGGTTTAGGGATTTGAGAATACATTTAGGTTATAGGTTTAGGTTTAGGTTTTAGGTTATACGTTTAGGTTTAGGTTTTAGGTTTAGGTTAAGGTTAGGTTATAGGTTATAAGTTTAGGTTATAGGTTATAGGTTATAGGTTAAGGTTTAGGTTATAGGTTTTGGTTTAAGTTATAGGTTTTGGTTATAAGTTTATGTTAATGATATAATTTATAGGTTTAGGTTTAGGTTTAGGTTTAGGGATTTGAAAATACATTTACATTTTAGGTTTAGGTTAAGGTTACAGGTTTAGGTTTAGGTTTAGGTTTAGGTTAGTAGGTTATAGGTTTAGGTTTGGTTTAGGTTAGGTTACAGGTTAAGGTTTAGGGAATTAAGTTTAGGTTATAGGTTATAGGTTATAGGTTTAGGTTTAGATTTAGGGATTTGAGAATACATTTAGGTTTTAGGTTTAGGTTTTACGTTTAGGTTAGGTTATAGGTTAAGGTTTAGAGAATTGAGAATAGGTTAAGGTTTAGGTTTAGTAAATCGGGTTCGGGTTCGGGTTTAGGTTAGGGATTTCAAGTTTAGGTTTAGGTAAAGGAGTTGAGATTAGGGTTAGGTGTAGGTTTAGGTGTAGGGATTTGAGAATACATTTAGGTTTTAGATTTAGGTTTAGGTTATAGGTTTAAGTTATAGGTTAAGGTTTAGGTTTTAGGTTTAGGTTAAGGTTATAAGTTTAGGTTATAGGTTTTGGTTTAGGTTAAGGTTATAGGTTTAAGTTTAGGTTTAGGTTAAGGTTTAGGTTTAGGGAATTGAGAATAGGTTAAGGTTATAAGTTATAGGTTATAGCTTTAGGGAATTGAGAATAGGTTAAGGTTTGGGTTTAGGAAATCGGGTTCGGGTTCGGGTTCGGGTTCGGGATCGGGTTTAAGTTTGGGTTTTCAAGTTTAGATTTAGGTTTAGGTTAGGGAGTTGAGATTAGGATTAGGTGTAGGTTTAGGTTTAGGGATTTGAGAATACATTTAGGTTTTAGGTTTAGGTTAGGTTAAGGTTTAGGGAATTGAGTTTAGGTTATAGGTTTAGGTTATATTTTATAGTTATAGGTTATAGGTTAAGGTTCAGGTTTTACGTTAAGGTTTAGGTTTAGCTTAAGATTTTGGTTTAAGTTATAGGTTTTGGGATTTGAGAATAGGTTTAGGTTATAAGTATAGGTTTAGGTTAATGTTGTAGGTTATAGGTTTAGGTTATAAGTTTATGTTAATGTTGTAAGTTATAGGTTTAGGTTTAGGTTTAGGTTTAGGGATTTGAGAATACATTTAGATTTTAGGTTTTACATTTAAGTTTTACGTTTAGGTTAAAGTTACAGGTTTAGGTTATAAGTGTAGGTTATAGGTTTAGGTTTAGGTTAGGTTATAGGTTAAGGTTTAGAGAATTGAGAATAGGTTAAGGTTTAGGTTTAGGAAATCGGGTTCGGGTTCGGGTTTAGGTTTGGGTTTTCAAGTTTAGGTTTTAGTTAAGGAGTTGAGATTAGGATTAGGTGTAGGTTTAGGTTTAGGGATTTGAGAATATATTTAGGTTTAGGTTTAGGTTTTAGGTTTTAGGTTTAGGTTTAGGTTTAGGTGTAGGATTAGGTTATAGGTTATAGCTTTAGTGAATTGAGATTAGGTTAAGGTTTAGGTTTAGGAAATCGGGTTTGGGTTCGGGATCGGGTTTAGGTTTGGGTTTTCAAGTTTAGGTTTAGGTTTAGGTTATGGAGTTGAGATTAGGATTAGGTGTATGTTTAGGTTTAGGGATTTGAGAATACGTTTAGGTTTTAGGTTTAGATTTAGGTTTAGGTTATAGGTTTACATTTAGGTTAGGTTATAGGTTAAGGTTTAGAGAATTGAGTTTAGGTTATAGGTTATAGGTTATATGTTAAGGTTTAGGTTTTAGGTTAACGTTTATGTTAAGGTTTAGGTTTAGGTTATAGGTTTTGGGATTTGAGAATAGGTTTAGGTTATAAGTACAGGTTTAGGTTAATGTTGTAGGTTATAGGTTTAGGTTATAAGTTTATGTTAATGTTGTAGGTTATAGGTTTAGGTTATAGGTTTAGGTGGAGGTTTAGGTTTAAGGATTTGAGAATACATTTAAGTTTTAGGTTTAGGTTTAGGTTTTACGTTTAGGTTAAGGTTACAGGTTTAGGTTATAAGTGTAGGTTATAGGTTTAGGTTTAGGTTAGGTTATAGGTTAAGGTTCAGGGAATTGAGAATAGGTTAAGGTTTAGGTTTAGGAAATCGGATTCGGGTTTGGGTTTAGGTTTGGGTTTAGGTTTGGGTTTTCAAGTTTATGTTTAGGTTAAGGAGTTGAGATTAGGATTTGGTGTAACTTTAGGTTTAGGGATTTGAGAATACATTTAGGTTTTAGGTTTAGGTTTAGGTTTAAGTTTAGGTTTTAGGTTTAGGTTTAGGATTAGGTTATAGGTTATAACTTTAGGGAATTGAGAATAGGTTAAGGTTTAGGTTTAGGAAATTGGGTTCGGGTTCGGGTTCGGGATAGGGTTAGGTTTGGGTTTTCAAGTTTAGGTTAGGGAGTTGAGATTAGGATTAGGTGTAGGTTTTGGTTTAGGGATTTGAGAATACATTTAGGTTTTAGGTTTTAGGTTTAGCTTTTAGGTTTAGAGAATTAAGTTTAGGTTATAGGTTTAAGTTATTGTTATAGGTTATAGGTTAAGGTTTGGGTTTTAGGTTAAGGTTTAGGTTTAAGTTATAGGTTTTGGGATTTGGAATAGGTTTAGGTTATAAGTATAGGTTTAGGTTAATGTTGTAGGTTATAGGTTTAGGTTATAAGTTTATGTTAATGTTGTAGGTTATAGGTTTATGTTATAAGTTTAGGGATTTGAGAATACATTTATGTTTTAGATTTAGGTTTAGGTTTTACGTTTAGGTTAAGGTTACAGGTTTAGTTTATAAGTGCAGGTTATAGGTTTAGGTTTAGGTTAGGTTATAGGTTAAGGTTTAGGGAATTGAGAATAGGTTAAGATTTAGGTTTAGGAAATCGGGTTCGGGTTTGGTTTGAGTTTTCAAGTTTAGGTTTAGGTTAAGGAGTTGAGATTAGGATTAGGTGTAGGTTTAGGTTTAGGAATTTGAAAATTCATTTAGGCTTTAGGTTTAGGTTTAGGTTTTAGGTTTAGGTTTTAGGTTTTAGGTTTTAGGTTTTAGGTTTAGGTTTAGGTTTAGGTTTAGGTTATAGGTTATAGGTTATAGCTTTAGAGAATTGAGAATAGGTTAAGGTTTAAGTTTAGGAAATCGGGTTCGGGTTCGGGATCGGGTTTAGGTTTGGGTTTTCAAGTTTAGGTTTAGGTTTAGGTTAGGGAATTGAGATTAGGATTAGGTGTAGGTTTAGGTATAGGGATTTGAGAATACATTTAGGTTTTAGGTTCAGGTTTAGGTTTTAGGTTTAGGTTTAGGTTAGGTTGTAGGTTATAAGTTTAGGTTATAGGTTATAGGTTATAGGTTAAGGTTTAGGTTATAGGTTTTGGTTTAGGTTAAGGTTATTGGTTTAGGTATAGGTTATAGGTTTTGGGATTTAAGAATAGGTTTAGGTTTAGGTTTTGGGGTAAATTCAAAGCTCAAGTGGACCTCAAAACGAATTGGGGCACAAATTAAAGTTTTCGATCAAGCTGATATTTGTATTATTCCTTCTTTATGTCTAGGTCTGTGTGAACTTACCAACAGGTTGGATCTCAAATAACCGCTATGGTGGTTCCCATGAAGGAATCAACGGTCGGGGGCACTGTCCCCACCATGATGTTTAGTTTTAGGTGTAGATTTAGGTTTAGGGTTATACTAGGGTCTGCTCCAACAATTTTGAGCTAATACAAAAACATGATCTGTCTAAATGGTCAGGCCACTCCAATGCTGTCCATAGGAAATGGACAGCTTTATCATGGTCATAACATCGGTTCCCACCTTCTAGGGACCCCCGTTTAACATCCGGATAGCTCTTACGCACATCCGGGTTTACTCTATAATTTTCGAGCAAATACATAAACACGGCCTGTCCAAATGGCCAGGCCAGTACTCCAATGCTATCCACAGGAAATGAACAGCTTCATCATGGTCATAGTAGCGGTTCCCACCTTCCAAGGACTCCCGTTCAACATCCAGATAGCTCCAGCGCACATCCAAGTATGCTCCATCAATTTTGAGCTAATACATTTAAAAACAACATAAAAGGTAAGTAAAGCAAGAAACATCCATATGATGATATTGAGGGGAATTACTAGTGTATCTATATTCCTTCTATGTACTCGGTTGATTTTGAGTTGATTATGACTAAGATGTTGTAACACCCCGTACCTTTGATACTCGGGTGTTACCTTTTAAACCCACGATTATTAAAACTCGAGACCTGTCAACTGAATGACTTGACTTGACACATTACAGGATAGGATTTCCCAAGCAGCTTTGAGACGATCCGCTGCGACCCAAGAGACTCAGCTTACACCTCACACCAATCAAGGAGGTTAGTGGGATTGAAAAACTTAAGCTCAATCAGTTTCTGAAACCATATGCATTAGCAGTACTCTGAAAAGACAACTCACACAAATCTGAAAGTAACCATAAAGCACCTCTGCACCTTAGATATGCATTTAACCATCAAAAATAAATATCAGACCCGTTCGACCGGTAGATCACATCATACGGGACAAATAGGACCCAGAAAAGCATGTAATGGCCCACCCGAGTCTCACGTTGCACCCCAAATTGGACCTGGGACCCTATACAGGGACCCCTAAGTAAATGGTCGGAGAAGATTTGTCAAAAACATCGTAAGAAGGCCCCACACTCAATGCATGAGCACAATGCACAAGAGTACACGAAGTGCACTGAACGTGTTGGTGTGGTCAAATTGGTGTTGACCGAACCAATTACAAAAAAAAAAAAAAACAGAAGACGTCCTCCCATCATTTTCACAGTATTTGAATATGGAGGATTTTAAGCCCTAAAGTGAGCCACCGTAGCCACTTTCTGGACGATCCAAACCGTCCATTTTAATCCCATGGGTCCACTGAACAAAATGGTGTAATATCTTAAACCCATGCATTGAAGCAGTGAAGATCAATCCCAACCGTCCAAGCACTTTAAGCGTGGCTAACATTCAATGCGAGACTTGAGATGCACGCTAGCATGCCGTTATCGATGGGATTTCAGCCTCCAGGTCGCTTGTACGCGAGCTGTCAGGGTCTCCTCTCAACCAGAAACGGTCGGGTGAGATGGATGGTCATCATTGTTTCTTCTAGCACCACCCTAGCCATCCGATGAGATCGCGTGGCTTCATCTCGACCATCCTACACTCCCAACCATTGAGTGAGGAGGCTTTTTACCTACCGTCAGCCTCCTCTCTAAGCCTATATAAGGAGATGCTCAGCTCTCTTAGACTCCACACACAGAGAGAGGGAGTGCAGAGAGGAAGAGTGGCGCTTTGGTGAGCTTGGAGCACACTGCCCCAACTCAGTCCAAGAAAGACCAGGACCGAGTCGAGTCAATGCGGGACCATAGCCGCACCGACTGAGTGAAGGAAAGTAAAAAAAAAAAAAAGAAGAGAAAAGTGAGGAGAAGAAAAGGAAGAGAAAGGAGTGAAACAGAGGGTCGTGAGCATCTCTGTCCGGCCAGGTAACACCGCACCATTTCCTTCTTCTTCTTCTTCAATTTTCTTTTGCTTAAAAAAAAAAATTCAGCTTACTGCTGAGGCCGAATATGGCCTTTAGTCGAGCTCTGTTTGAGGCTAAAACATGGCCTGAGGGCATACCTCACTTAAGATAAAACGGTGGCTTGCAAATGACCTCAGCATAAGGCTGAGAATCAGCCTAAGCTCGGCCTACGAACGGCCCTGTTTGAGCTGCATCACGCCCCTGGGATCGGACTGAATATGGTCCGGAAACGGGATGAAAAAAGTCCTATTTCGGCCATTTTTTTTGCCGCAAGTAATGACTGCCACCATACCTCCATTGTGCCCTGAGATGGGTTGGAAAACATCCTGGGAGAGTGCTGTATTTGAGCCGAAATAGGGACTGGAAGCAGCTGTAAAAACGTGCACTGTAGGAGGAGCCTGTGCATACCACAGTTAAGGAAGAAGCAGATTTGGGCCTCACTAAATGCAGGTGGGCCCTGCACAAATACAGGTGGGCCTCACCTAAAACTAGTTAACCGGCCCAAGTTTGGGCTCTGCACGTGTGTAGGTGGACCACACCTTGCGTCAGCAGGTGGACCCCACTCTACAGGAACAACGGGTCATGTAAGTGGACCCCACTTTGATGGTAAAACTCGATCAGGGCCATCCATCTATTTCCTCAGGGCCCTGCACACCACTAAAGAAAAGAAAAGGGAAAAAAAAAAGAGAGAGAGAGAGAGAAAAAGATAAGGAAAGCACCTATGACGTGGTGTGGAACTAGTTCGCACAGGCTACCTACGAATGTTTGAAAACTCATCATATCTGATGATTATCAAAAATCTGAACGGTCCACTTGAAGTAGAACCTCATAAAATCCCTTGGTACCAAATTTTACTTTGAACCAAACCCTTGGTGGGTTATAAAGATGCAAACAGTTTCTTCCCTTGATTTGAAATTTTCTTTACTATGGCCCACCAGAGTCTTAGATCAGGGTGGAAATTCACCACCTAATATTTCATGGGATTCCGCATCTTATGGACCGTTCGGATTCGACATCCATGGCACGTGTGGAAAGGTGTACACGTGCATAGGTACGCAGGAAAGCATGCCTCATGTAGAGGTTGCATGCATGAGGATAAAATGCTATATGCAACCATGCATGACTAGAGTACCTCCAGTACGTGTATGAGGTATTACATGTGGGCCCCACGTCCACGTGGGACCCACCAGGTATACATGTTACATATATATGTATATGTCCTACTTAGGCCCTAACACATGGGGAATTCACCCACGCGAATTCATCCAGGCCGTCCCTCAGAGGGCGTTAGGCCTGGACGTTTTTGAAAACAAAATTGTATATATACATACATGCATGTACATACATTGCGTACATGTGAGTTTTTAATTAATATTATCGTATATGGATGCACCTCTGGCAAATGTACAACATGATGCATGTGGACTGCATCCAGGCCATCCACCAAATGGACGGTTCCAGATTGTCCAGAGATGGATGTTGCTGCATGGGAGGCTATAATGGATAAAGTGATATTTTATTATTAGAAGGAATGGTGCATACGTGGCTTTCATCTGAACCCTCCCTCCATCAGCCATGGATCTCCATGATTCATCCAGGTCATCCATCACATGGCCCACCTTGATGCCACATGTAACCCACGTTGAAATGATGACTAAAAACACGTAGGATACATGTGATGCGTACGGTTTAAATACATACCAGATGCACATGACATTTTAAATATGTCTCAGGTGCATATGGCGTGATATAACGTTGGACACATAAGGTGGGCCTCATGTGGGACCCACCTGATACCTATGTTAGATCTAGACCGTCTGAAGGCTGGATGTAGCCCACCATTTGTGATTAGCTAGAACACCATCCAGTGCATGTAACGTATAATGAAAATGTTACATCAAGTCCCACAGGTGCACGTGTCTGTATGTATGTTTATGACGGCCACACCACTTGGGAAGGGCTCCACTGGCGGACATATTCCATCCTAACCAATAGACATTTACCTGCAAATGGTCTTGCAGGGGGAAAATACAGACAATGGTGCTTAGGCTAAGTTCATTGATTTGGGGGGTGGGGATCCATACCAGAGGACCAGTTCAACCCCCCTGGTGAGATAAACTTGAGTCCCGATTTCATAAATAAATACATGGTGGGACTAACACAAGCCTAAGGGGGGCCTTGTTGATGTACTCCCTTTTGTACAAAACCTGATAGATATAAACTGAATTTTTAGGAAATTCCTTGAGAGATCTCGGACCACAGGGAGACTCGGGCCCAGTTCAAGAACACTACCATACAGGTGATGATTTTCCCCTTGGGCTTTCCATTTCTAAATTAATTAAACATAGTTTACATCAGATTACCACTATTGTGATACTTGCTCACATGCTAGCTAACCCATGAAAAATGATTACTATTCCCTATCTTGTTGATACATTGTCAAAAATCATTATTCTAATGCCCTCTTTCATGTTTTTATTCGAAGTTATATGCTATCACATGTTATTTTGATTGCCTCTATACACAATCTCATAATGCTACACGTGGAAGATTCCATGATTGTATGTAAGCCACACTTGAGATGAATCAGACAGAACGTGTGGGAAATAGGAACCTTGAACTGGTGTCATCCCAAGGTGGAGGACCTCATGAGCCGGAGATGGTGGTAATGGGACACTATGCCCGAGCTGTCGGCCTATACTGGGCTCTGAGCTCCCCGTAGTGACCATTGAGTTGCTTAAATTGACTGATTGTAATTGGATTATTAACGGCTGGCTAATCATCCATTCATAGCATATTGGCGATGATGGATGGCTAATTCTGGATGTTGTAGCATGTGCCCAGAGTTGTTGGGGTATCATTTCGCTAGCTCCCAGACCATCGACTATCGACCCCTGTCCGACTGGATGATCCTTCCCAGGTCGATGATTGCATGGGCGATGAGCCCAAGTCCGGCTGGATGTGCATCCCCAGGCCGATGTGCATTCATGCATCCATGCACCTAATAAGACTACATATTGCCTGTTTTGGATTACTGCTTGTTTTTCCTTTAACTATGTTTACTAAGGCGGAGATGCGTAATCTTGAGGGGAATTCACACTGAGCTAGCCACTCATCCATCAATATCCAACCGTGCAGAGTTTGCAGGGACAGATGTAGAGGACGCTGGTGCCTGCCATGATGGTGCGACTGTGGAGCCTGAAGAGGAGTATTACGAGGACGAGCCGCAACAAGAAGCAGCTGCATACTTTGGAATTAATCAGTAGTCAAACATTTTAATTTTAGTAGTTAGAATTTTTGGCAACTTTTGGAATTTTGTTTCTAAGACCCCCAGCTGAGCGGGTCAAATATTTGTGCTCTCATGAAAATACATGCTTCTTTTGGCTATCGTACTCTGAGTTTATATTCCACTGTTTCTCTGATTTATTAACTCCTGAATTTCTGAAAACGAGTCTCGTTCGGGTCATAGAAATCGGGGTGTTACAGATGTTGATATTACATTATATGTGATGAGGGTTGCGTTACTAGTGTATCTATATTCCTTCTATGTACTAGGTTGATTTTGAGTTGTTACTTAAATGATAAAACTTGATATCATTTCACTATTGGGATGGATGCCTTAAGGCATGTCATTATTTGTTCATATTGCATCCTCTAGATACACAAGAAACATAGGCAAAAAGGCACTCTCACACTTCCAATAATCAAACATGCATTACATGCCCAAACATCAAACATTAGAACAAATAATAAAATAAAAAAGCCTAAGATGAACGTCGATATGGAACTGCATGGAGTGGTGCAGTATATAAAGTGTATACACACACAAGCATGTTATAGTGATGATACCATAAAAGGCAGAACATCAAACATCTGTAGAGGAACCCAAGTTCATTCAATAGATCTTAGAAAATGAATCATAGCTAGAGAGTTTCCAAATGTGCTAAAAAATAAATTAGGTTCTGAGCAAAACGAAAAAAAAAAAATAATAATAATAAAATAAATAAATAAATAAATAAATAAAATAAAATAAAAAAGAAAAAGAAAAAGAAAATATGAAACAAGAGAGACTAGGCAAAAAGGAGGAAAAAAAATGAAAGTAAAGCATGACTGGGTCAGCAGAACCAAGACTTATTTATAAGAAATAGGGCTGGTATGTGGGCCTCGGACCTAACATGAGATGACACACTTGGTGGTTGGGGTGGATTTCACATCAATATCATGGTGGAGCCCACCTGAATGGGCCAAGCCAGTAAAAATTAACAGGGGAAATGAAATCGATTTCATGGATATGATGTTTTCTGGTGTTTGTATCACAAACAGAAGCTATGGAAATCAATTGTCATTATGACAATCCTTCTTAGCCAACTCAATCTGCCACACCACTAATATCCTTATTTACATGGGTAAAGGAAACTGAGATGGTTCCCTTCATTACCCTAACTTCCTCTATCCATCTGGAAAACCACCATCTGTAATCAACAAAAAGTGAACCTCGTCGATAGTATTATCCAAATATCCTTCCATCATAGTAAACGGAGCATGAAGATGAACCCTCTCTCTCTCTCTCTCTCTCTCTCTCTCTCTCTCTCTCTCTCTCTCTCTCTTCTCCTCTCTCTCTCTCTCTCTCTCATAAGAAATCAGGATTTCAAAAACATTCAATCAATCAGCTAATATGAGGCAATCGATTGGTAACTGTCCACTGATTGACTTTAGCTTAGTGGCTAGTTGCCCAATCGTTTAGCCTGTTTTGGTCCAAATCTTCTAGAACATGAAGCATCTTATACATGAGAAGAAATTTAAAATTAGCTTAGTGGCTATTTAGGGTAGGCTGAAATGCAAAAAGGAAGCGCAATATGAGAGAATACGCACTGGGCATAAATAACCACATAATTCTGTAAAACTAAGTTTTCAAATTACAAATACTTGTTTGTTTTTAGGTTTACATGTTATTGTAAGATTAACAAGATGTACAAACCATAGGTTTAGGTTTAGTCCATCTTATATCTGAACCAATGCTTCTTGTTTAGCAAGATTAGCAAGATGTACAAACCATGGTTGATTTTCTATGGGTGAATGTTCATACCCAGCCTAAGTTAAAATGAGAGCATAAATTGGACTCTTTATCTTGCAAGATCAGGATGCTCTTGCCAAAAAGAGACTTCCCCTGCTTAAATTAAGCAGTTGTAGTTTTTTCAAGGAAAAGGTTTTGAATAGAGGACAAGTTTATCCAAGGAATATGATATTTATACCAGAGAAGTATTGGCCTCCAACCCATCCCAAAACAAATACATATTAAGCAACATGATATGAATTTTTTTGCCAAGAAAACAGAAACACACATGCATATACTTATTATTATCATAGCGTTGTCTGAACTTACTTGGGGTCAGCTCTAAGAACCTTTTTTTCCCTGAAAGATTTGAAGAAATCATGTTTCGACAAACAAAATTTGAAATAATTCTCATGCTTTACTTACAAAGCTAATGACAGGCTGCCACCTCACTTCAATCCCCCACCTTTTTTTCCTAGAAGCTTTATTTCTTCAAAAAGGTTACAAGCATCATTTAAAAGCATTGCCAATCTAAAAAAATGGACACTTTTAGCTTATTACTAAGAATATGAATATTGCAAGCATTGCTGACAGATGGTGATTGAGAAGCTTTTGACCAATCAGGTATATGATTATTGATGAAACACAAAAGAGTCACATTTAATTTCAAAAAAAAAAAAAGTATATACAGAACAACTCAGATAACAATGATGATGTACAGAGATCCAAACAACACATATCTAAACCCAAATAAAAAGTAAAAAGCAACAACGCATGGTAAGAAAGAACCAAGTCTAAACATGCACAATTGCATTTATTATGGAAGGAAAAAAATGAGACCTGTTTTGTTCTCATTTCATGAAAAATTCTAAAAAGAAAAGAGAAGAAAGAAAGAAAAGGAATATAATTTCATCCCAAATCCCAATCAGATGCCCATATAAAAAAGAAAAAGAAAAAATAAAAAATAAAAAAATAGAAATGTTGGATAGAAAAAAAAAAAAAAATCAAAGAATCTTAAGAGTGCGTACAATAGTGTGGTCATAGATGGTGGTGCTGGATGGCTTCTAGGCATTGGGGTTGAGGGGGCAGCGATAACTATGGTTGGATTTGATGCTCCTGCAGCCAAAATCATTGGTCCGGCCTGTGGATCCGGAACTTAGGGCAGTGGCTAGAGATGGGTTTCGTCACCAATGGCGGTTGAGGAATGCGGTCGTCAGAAATGGTGGAGAGATTGTTAAGCTCACAAACGAAGATGGGTTTGGGATTTAAGAGCTGCAGTTGGAGAAGATAGGGGTTTGCAAGAGGTTTAGGGTTCGATGTCGCGGGGAAGATGGGGTTTGCAAGAGGTTTAGGGTTTGATGTTGTGGGGAAGATGGGGTCTGCTGGTCGGGGATGCTACTAATGAGGAAGATTGCAAGGGCTGATGATCATCGAGAGTTGAAGATTTAGGGGGAGAGTAGGAGAGAGGGCGCACGAGAATGAGAAAAAAATAAAATAAAATTGCCCTGTTGTTTTCGCAGACAGGGAGAAATGGATCGACTACTCATTTATGGGATCAAACCTAAACCTAAACCTATAACCTACACTTATAACCTAAACTTAAACCTAAACCTAAATGTAACCTTAACCTAAACGTAAAACCTAAACTAAACCTAAAACGTAAATGTAGTCAAATTCCTAAACCTAAAGGAAAACCTAGAAAACCCTACAACATTAAAATAAACTGAGAACCGAAAAAGATAACCTACAACAGGAACCTAAATCTATACTAGAACCTAAAAAGAGGAGAAAATCCAAAACCTAAAAAATAAAAGAAAAAAAACCATAACCTAAACCTAAAGCTATAACTTAAACCTAAACCTTAACCTATAACTAAACCTTAACCTATAACGTATAACCTATAACCTAAACTCAATTCTTTAAACCTTAACCTATAACCTAACCTAAACCTAAATCTATAACCTACACTTATAACCTAAACCTAAATCTAAACCTAAACCTAAACCTAAAACCTAAACCTAAACCTAAACCTAAAACCTAAATGTATTCTCAAATCCCTAAACCTAAACCTACACCTAATCATAATCTCAACTCCCTAACCTAAACCTAAACCTAAACTTGAAAACCCAAACCTAAACCCGATCCTGAACTCGAACCAAATTTCCTAAACTTAAACCTTAACCTATTCTCAATTCCCTAAAGCTATAACTTATAACCTAAACATAAACCTTAACCTAAACCTTAACCTAAACTTATAACCTTAACCTAAACCAAAACCTATGACCTAAACCTTAACCTATAACCTATAACCTATAAATAAACTTATAACCTATAACCTAACCTTAACCTTAACCTAACCTAACTAAAACCAAAACCTAAACAAAAACCTAAACCTAAATCTAAATGTATTCTCAAAACCCTAAACCTAAACCTACACCTAATCCTAATATCAACTCCCTAACCTAAACCTAAACCTAAACTTGAAAACCCAAGCCTAAACCCGATCCCAAACCTGAACCTGAATTCCTAAACCTAAACCTAAACCTTAACATATTCTCAACTCCTTAAAGCTATAACCTATAACCTATAACCTAAACCTAAACCTTAACCTAAACCTAAACCTAAACCTTAATCTAAACCTAAACCTATAACCTAAACCAAAACCTATAACCAAAACCTTAACCTATAACCTATAACCTAAACTTATAACCTATAACCTAACCTTAACCTAAACCTAAAACCTTAACTTAAACCTATAACCTAAAGCTATAACCTAAAACCTAAACCTAAATCTAAAACCTAAATGTATTCTCAAATCCCTAAACTTAAACCTACACCTAATCCTAATCTCAACTCCCTAACCTAAACCCAAACCTAAACTTGAAAACCCAACCTAAACCCGATCCCGAACCCGAACCCGAACCCGATTGATGTAATAATGCAGCCCGATCACATGGCAACAAACAAGAAAATCTTGTTTTGTTGGCAAACATACTCGATCTCAAGCATCGCAATGCATCTATTTCCATCTCCACTATCTCTTATAGCATAGATTATTTGAGATTTGCATTTATCTCATTTTTAAAGTCATGTCCTAACACAATATAATAATATTAATAGACAAGGTGGATTTGTCACCAACATTATTCCAAGACCCAAATAACTTCTCCTTGGGTAGGGCACATGCAACTTGAATCCATCAAAGGAGATAAGGATCACCTCTCATATGTTCTCTCTCTTTTCTTTAGTTTGGGTTTAGATGGATGTGAATGTGAATATGATGAAATATATTATATAACAAGTGTATATCATGATGAAATATATTGTAACAGGTGTATATCAGGAATTTGTGCTAGGATATTAAAAAAAAAAAAAAAAAGACTTTTACCTATGAAATATTTCGTAGGTAAAAGTCTCATCCACGTTTTTTTACCTACGAAACAGTTCGTAGGTAAAATTCTCAGCCACGTATTCTACCTACAAAAATTTTCGTAGGTAACAGTCTCATCCACGTTTTTTACCTATGAATATTTTCATAGGTAAAAGTATTGTGAAATATTTTTACCTACGAACAAATTCGTCGGTAAAACTCATACCGTAAACCTTTTCAATCATTATTCCTAATGGCTTTTACCTACGAAATTATATTTCGTAGGTAAAAGTAAACTTTTTGATTTTTTGTTTTTTCAAAAATTCAAAACAAGCTTTACCTATGACAATTTTCGTTGGTAAAGATGGCTTTTACCTACGAAATTTAATTTCGTAGGTAAAAGTAAGCTTTTCAATTTTTTTTATTTTTTCAAAAACTCAAAACACCCTTTACCTACGAAAATGTTTGTCGGTAAAGATGGCTTTAGGTAAAAGTAACCTTATCGATTTTTTGTTTTTTAAAAAATTCAACACACCCTTTACCTACGAAACTTTTCGTAGGTAAAGATGGCTTTTACCTACGAAATTTGAAAATAATTTTCGTTGATAAAAGTCATCTTTACCTACGAAAATAATTTCGTCAGTAAAAACCATATTTCTTGTAGTGCTGGTACGCGGGTGTTACCACTTAAACAGTATCAAGGGATTTCAAACTTGACTAATGGGCAACTTAAATCCAGCGAATGCAGGATGTGGCTTCCAGTCATCGTTAAAACTATCCATCAAAGGCCCTAGAAGCTGAGTTGAGCCCTACATCAGTCAGGAAGGTAACCTTGATTAAACATCTTAAGTTAAAGCAATTTCTAAATCAACTAATTATAAAGAAACGCAACGATTCTCTAGTGATCGACCTTCGAGGGTTACTGGATAGCCAACCAAGCACCCACTACATCTCGAATTCACATTTAACCATTAAAATCAATTATTAAACCGATCTAACCATTGTGTCAAGGTGTAATGGCCGTAAAGTGGCCTAGGACATGTGATACGGCCCACTCGGGGCCTCACATCCGCCCCAAACTAAGCCAAGACCCCTAGAGGGCGTTCCCGAGCAGAATGGATGGATTGGATTCACCGTAAACATCACCGTGGGCCCCATACACCCAGTGCATGTGCACCAAAGATGTGCACACGCCATGTACCACACCCGCCATCGGGTTCAAATGAAGTTTGACCCGATAGAACTTGAAAAAGAGAGATTTCTCTCGCTGCAGTTTCCCACTAACAAGAATTCAAAACGGGTGATCTGGTCCACCCAAACTGAGGCCCACCACGAAAATTCGAGCCGTTCTTCGTGTTCAGGTGGAGAATCCGACCAGGGCCGTCCATCAGAATGGCCCCATGCACGCAAGCGTAGATGCTGGAATGTCAATCTAAGAAGGACCGTGAATCCCATACCCAAAAAGAGATCATTCTCTTTGCTGCCACGTGGAAGGCCACATCAGATCCCCTCCTTCAATCCTAGCCACTCGACAGAAGGATTATCCACACCATTCTTCCGTTGCTAGAAACAAGCGGACAACCGTCTATAGGAGAGAAAAGCGCGAGGGAGCATTTCCGTTTCGGGAAAACAGGTGCTAGCGCGATTCGGACCCTTCCCTGGGCCACGTGGAGCAGTCCTAGCCACTCCTGCTAGGGCAACGTGAATTGGATGCTAGAGACATCTCATCTTGCGAGAAGGTGGTGAGATACGGAGTATCTCGCAAGATAAACTGAAACGTGCATTTGTGGGCCAAAAAGTGGGCCCCACATTGATTAAAGGTTTCATCTAGTCTGTTTAAATGGAACAGATCACGTCAAAGTATTCTGGGTAGTGATTTGCCATTGATGGCCACTTCATCTTGATCACGAGATGGGCCCCACCTGGGCTAAAAATGTGTTTTTCTGGTGGGGCAAGGCAGCAACAATCCATCCCCAAGAGCAGATGGACCCCATGCATAGCCACTTTCCAAAACTGGTCGTTGCTAGGGCTGGTTCATCTCAACCGTTGGCTGATTCATGAAGGCTCTCTCTCTCGACTATAAAAGCCATTGGGGTGCCTCAGGATTCGCACCAGAGAGAGAGAGAGAGA
>JAJHSJ010002536.1:0-47167 GCA_021015155.1 Magnolia officinalis | reverse complement strand
GCCGATACGGGTACAAAATTGCGTAACGGCCGATACGACCCCGAAACGCGTAACGGTTCACACCGTTACCGTTACGTATGGCATACCATGGATAAGATTGACAGGCAGATTTCCGGCGCCCCTGTTTTTTAATGAAAATCTCAAAATTCTTCGATATATCGATGACCGTCCGATATGATCTGAATTCAAATATCGATAAGATCGGAGGTCCATCGATGATATCGACAGTGGGCACGCATTTCTTACAGTATTTATTTCAGGTGGTTTTTTTAACTATGATCAGAGGCCCTTCGATTTAATCGATATTCAAATATCGATGATATCGACACCAGATCGATTGCATCGAACAAAGCCATAAACTGTCCAGCAAGTTCAAAGATAAATCAGCTGGATTTATCGATGCCTCGACTCTGATCTCGATATCATCGACATTCAAATTCCGATGACCTCGACGGTTCCCCCGATCATTCATGAAAACCTGAAATATCTCAAAGTCAAGTCTCTTTCATTTTTCAAGTGTCGATGGATCGAACCTGTCATCGATGGAATCAGAGTTCGAAATCCGATGACATCGACAATAGCTTTGATTCATCGACCAATTGACAAAGAGTTTCAAAAGCGTATGACATCGAGTCCGAGTCATCGAGCAGACCATCGATGCTATCGAGAGTATATGCTCGATGATATCGAACCTGCTCGATGATATCGAACTCTGTCATAAATGTGACCGTTTTATATCCGTTGGAGCTTTTTGCCTATATATAGAAGACTTGTCTTTTGTTGCTGTAAGAGAGAAAAGAGAGAGCTTTTGTGTGTTTCAACTTACATCTTATACCTTAAGCCCTTTCTCTCGAGGGAGTTCATCCTCCAATCCACTCTCACCATTGATATTCAATAGAGTGGATTGGAGAATGAACTTCTGCATTCAAGGATCCTCCAGCAACTACCTTAATGGCAAATCATTATGCTGGGATGCCTGAATGCATAAGAGTGGAACTACTCTACCTTAGAGGAAAACCTTTAGAGAGTAGGATTCCTTCTCTACCTTGACCCAACCTCAAGCCTAGTCTTGGTATATCTTTTGTGTCGCGGATCAAGGGAGCAGAAGACTCTTCGTCAACAAGGAGGAGATCTTCGGCGTTGTGCTTAATGGGACTCATCAACTTATCTGTAAGTATTTAGAGTCCAGGAGGACACCTGCGATCATTCCTTTCTAGGATTGGGTCTTAAGTGGTTCTCACCCTTTGAAGTCTTCAAGGAGGCCTCCGGCGGGAGTGTACGCTGTGGGTACGTTGTGTGGACCCTTGCTCTGTGGAGAGCATAAACATCTGGTTAAGAGTGAACCAGTGAAACTCCAGGGTTAGAGGTGAACAGAGTAGAAACCTCTGGGTGCGTTGTGTGGACCCTTGCTCTATGGAAAGCATAAACATTTGGTTAGGAGTGAACCAGTGAAACTCCAGGGTTAGAGGTGAACCGAGTAGAAACCTCCGTGTAAAGGTTGAAGGTGAACCTGATTTAAAACCTTAGGTTAGAGGTGAACCCTGGAAAACCTCCTTAGTGAAATCCGGTACATCAAGGGTTGAGTGCGGCAGCTGGGAGTGGAGTAGACTTATCGTCGAACCACTATAAAATGACTGTGTTTGTGATTGCTTTTTTATATGTGTGATTCATGACAATGCATTCATATTCATATATCTGATCACATCTCACACACATACACAGTCACATCCAACATAGACTACGTTGCATTTTGCTATATCTTGATTAGTTTGTGATTGGATCCTCTACCTGGCTTGGAAGCCAGTAGAGTTACATTTGAGTAATCCTGATAACTGCATTATCATAGGATTAGTGAAGTAGGATTTTAAATAAACCGTAAAAATTTTAAAAAGTCCTATTCACCCCCCTCTAGGTCATATTGGCATATTCCGACTTCAACTCAAGCGGTCTTCACCGCTATTTCAAACTTTAGCCATTCAACTGTTCTGATATTGTCTGGCACACTTGAGGTGTGAAATGGCCCAATTTTTATGCCATAAGATCTAAACACTGTAACCTCACCTGAAGGAGAGCTCAGATCTAATACATGTGTCACATGATGACGCATGAGCCCCTGTCTAGATGTGTACCAAGTATAATTAACAACCCTCATAGGCATTCCAGCTCTTCCTCTTCCTTTCCGTTCCAAGAGGGGTATTGTTAAGTTATGGAGCCCTATGCCACACTACCATAAGGGGTCGGTTTCCAACCCTTGGGTGCATCTTAAATAATGATTTGAACTGTTCACGTTCTGGACTGTAAGATTTCACGGCCATCCTAAGAAACACTTTTTGAACAGATGATTGTGTGTGAAGACAAATATTTAATGACTCATATTCGAATCTGAGGTTTGAAAGTCAGGTTCGCCAATGAAGCATTATTATAAGACCATAGCTACTATATGGTAGCAATAAGATACTGAATGGTCTAGATTAATCTAAGGACAATCCAATGGTTGAAACTGACGACCATATGTAGGTGGGGGTGCCAGACCCTAACAAAATCCCCAAATGACAGAAGATCGCACCACTCTCTATGTTCCCCTTTCCCTGCCCCTGTGCATAGCTGTACAAGCCCTGATGGGTTTACTCTCTCTCTCTCTCTCTCTCTCTCTCTCTCTCTCTCAGTAAGCAGAGTCCATGATGAACCAACTAATTGCCAATCGAGTATAAAAAAGAAGAATAAGAAAATAATCAACACATAAAATATATGTCCATTACACAGAGAAAAGAAAACACATGCTTTGATATTTTAACTTCCAAATGCACCTATAGTTACTTAGGCAACCTTTGAGCATTTAGCCTTTTTAGAAATAAAACTCTCCCTTACATCTGTACACATGTGGGCACACGTGTCTACTATATGTTATTATATTTATAATTCATGCACATATCATTGTCGCTGTCTGTAGTGATGTACCCCTCGTGCATGTACCCCTTCGGCTAGTTCCATATCTATACTGAACCTTAACTGTTTAAGTTAGAAGCAGTTTGTGAAGCCATGGTACATTTCATTTGAAGGAGATTTAAGAAGAAGAGATCACAGAAAAACTCAGTTCATTTCTTGAAACAGATTTCTGATAGCTCTCATTATTTTTCCTGTAGTGAAGTTTTTACTGTCTTTTCCTTTAATATTTCCTTTCCAGTTGTGTTGGTATATAACTTGGGCGTCTCTGGTTTCCGTGGCGCTCTAGATTTGCTACCACCAAATCACAACTGAGAATGGGACCTTTCCATTCTTGTCACGCTAGTGATTTTGGGCAGAATAAATTGGAAAACAGAAGCCCACTTCATGCGACTTCCATTTTCCGTGCCACCCCAAACACAAGCATAGTACCTGCATGGAAGTTGACGCAGGGATGAACGTGATGAGGTTGATCACCGTCTTCCTCAATGATAACCACTCCGAATCCACGAAGCTTATCTGGACTCCTCACAAAGACTTCTTAAATCCACAAGGAAAAAGCAAGAAAATATAATAGTATTCATGAAAATTTGTAAGTTGATTGATTGATTAAATAAATGAGTCTACAACCCTTTAAATAGGGATACCAAGACTTGGAATAAATTTAGGAATTAGACTATAACTAAAACTCCCTAAAATTCGCAACTTACTATAAGTGACCTATGTGGCTTAACCACGTTATTCTCCTAATTTTTCTAAAACACTTTTCATGTTGGACACAACTCCTAAAGCCCAACAGATGAAGAGTTATAATCAAACTAATACTTACTAAAAATAGTAAAAACGGAAATAAACATGGAATTTGATCGTCAATCTAATGGAATTTTGCAAATTCGGCATGGGCAACCCGGCATAGTCGGGTTGGTTGGCTAAAGTAGCTCGTCCTGCCCCAAAATCATATATGGTACGTCGAGTAACTCATTCCGGTTTGCGAGACATGCCTGTTTTAAGGTTCTGACGGTCTTGATGACTTCTGCCTCTGATCCATCTTGGACATGAAAGTGTCCGCGACCCACTCTACATCAGAAGCCCTGCCAATCACTGAGCTTACATTGGCGGTACACCTGAACACACCTTAAATTGTCATCAAATTCCAAATGCTTTGTCTGTGCTTGTGAAGCTACTTGAGTAAAAGATTCTGCTATATCAACACAACACCCTGGCTACTGTACCATCAGTTGGTAGGTTTATAACTATCACGCAATTACAAGTAATTGAGAACTCGTGATATTTATTATGTGCATGGTTTTGATTATCGAGATCAAATTCACATTTGTCAGAAGTTTGATTTCTAACTTATTCATATCATCGCTCATGCAATCTTTAGTTGTGTATTATACTTTTCTAGTTTATTTTGGCTCCATCTGATAAGTTAGTTAATCCCTATTCTTCCCTATTTAAATGGAGGAAACTACTGCTTTGAAATTGTGTTTAGTTTGGAAAGTGTCTGTCAAATAGGCTCCTAATGCCAAGTGAGCTCAATGTGGCAGAACAATGGCCATTCTGCTCAATGAAAAGTAGTAATTTCAAATGCAGCCTTATGGTTTGACCAAATGATATTTGCTAGATGGCTTACACTACAGTTAACAGGCACAAATGCTCAGCATGTTACAAGCAGTACAAGAAAAAAGAGCATCTTGTTGAGCATATGCGGATTTCGTATCACTCAGTTCATCAGCCTAAATGTGGAGTGTGCAAAAAGCATTGCAAATCATTTGAATCAGTGAGGGAACACCTCACGGGTAAGAACGAATTGTGTATTCAATTGTAATGCATTTTCTATTATTATTGTTGCTCTTGTTGTTACTTTATTGGTTATCATGAGTCACAATGTTTCTGTCTAATCTTATCAAGGTCCATTGCCCAAGGCTGACTGTGCCAAGATCTATGGTGCTCAAGGTTGTGATCTTTGCTTGAACGTCTTTGATAGCACTGACGCTCGCGATGCACATAAAGAGATGTGCTGCTTGTCACCGGCTGCTCTCCATGTAAGATTGTTCATGACGTTTGCAAATTTTAAGTACGTGAATGTGAGTACACAATGCTTTCTGAGCTGTTCAACCTGAAGTGGGAGGATGCCAAATCCCACTCTCCATACCCAACAATTGGGACATGTTTGCTAGATCCAGGCTGTACATTAGGTTGGGCCCACAGTTTATGTGCTGTGGCGTGTACGAGCATCAGATGGGTCGCTTGTGTATGAAAAAATGGACAGTTAAAGAGGATTGATGACTGGACCAAATTCAATGTATCTGTTGCTTTTCCAAATTGTTGCAAAATCATATCCTTCAAAATTGGGTTTGGTTGTTTTGTAGGAATTCGCCAGTACACCTTTTGTGGAAAATGGTGCGCTAACCGAGCTGGACATTTCAGGCTTGAGCTTATCAAATGATGATGACCATGTTCCGGAAGTGGTTGCTCTAGACTGTGAAATGGTTGGAGGTGGAAGCGATGGATCACTTGATCTTTGTGGAAGGGTGTGCATAATTGATGAAGATGAAAATGTTTTATTCCATTCTTATGTCATACCTCAGATCCCTGTCACCAATTACAGGTATTTTTCAGGTTGCAGCACTCAAACTTTTCAGGCAATGCTGTTGGGTTTGAATCGATAGACTGTTTTTGTCCCCCTTTTTTTTTTTTTTCCAAATTGAGACACCTTCAGATATGAAATAACGGGTATAACAGAAGATCATTTCAAGGATGCAATGACGCTCAAGCAAGTCCAGGAGAAAGTTCAGGAGATCTTGTACAATGGAGAATCCATTTGGAAACTCCGCATGGATGGTGGAAAGGCTAGGATTCTTGTGGGCCATGATCTGGAGCATGATCTGTGTTGCTTGCGGTTGAACTATCCTGAACATTTGATGAGGTAAACTTATTACAATACATTGATGATAAAAGAAAACCATTCTAGTTGATGATGTTTTCAATCGTTAAGGGTGCATTTGGATTCCCAATAGCATTGAACTGCTGTAAGCGTATTCAATATAAAAGAATGACCAGATTTGCAATGGTGCCATTTCAATTTATAACGATCACCTGAACCCTAATCGGAATTCAATGTGTTTCAAGTTGGACATGGAAGGATTGTCGTTTCAATATCATGGAAGGGTTTGCCCCATTTGGTCATTTCTATATTATTGCAGTTGATTCAATTGGGCATCCCAAGCCACCCTTTTTGGTGATAATGTGAATTTATAGGCATTGTCTTTTAAGGCACACCTCATGCCTTGACTTGAGGTGGAAGAAAATATCCTGAGGTTGGTCATGAGGTAAAATTGCACAAAGGTTTAGCTTCATGTAACCGATGAATAGGCCTTAACTGCAATGTTGTCATAATCGTTATCATATCGTAAACGGTAAAGAGGTTTAAATCGTATTGTATTGTGAATTGCATCATAAATCGTAGGATTTTTTCAAATTTTCATAAAAATGTCATTAAAAAATATAAAAATTGTAAATAAATAAAAAAGAATTAAGAAAACACATCAATCATCCATTTTGTCATGAATATGAAAAAAAAACAAATTAATCTAAAATTGTGATCAACTATATACTAAATGCATCGTCGATTCATTGTGAATGTGTTGTATCATCATGTCATAATCAAGGTTTTTTTTTTTTTTTTTTTTTTTAAAGAAAAAAAAAGAAAACCTTTTCCCATCTCATGTACATGTAAATTTTCTATATGATTCAAAAAATAACATTTTCCCCATCCCCATTTACATGTATAATGTATCATCTATTCACTTGTTTCTATGGGTCAAAAAGGAAATAAAAAATCCAAACGAATCTATTCTTCGTCGGTTGCAGCGGCGCCATCATCTTCCTCCTACTCATTAATGACGTCAACAATATCAACATAATCTTTTTCTTCAGAATTTGGTGTTGAAATAAACTCCTCTTCCTCTTTTACTACTTTCACTTTTCCATTTGCTTTGAATAACAAGTTTTCCAGGACTTAACAAAATAGTTTTTGCATAATGCATTATAATAAGACTATTAATTAGTAATTATAAGACTAAGGGGTCGTTTGGCACCATGGATTTGGGAGGGTTGGAGTGGATTTCAAATCCCCCGGTATGTTTGGCACCATAAAGTAACTGGGGGTTTCAAATCCCCTCAAAGGAGTTTGAAATCCAAGGTGAAAGCTTGGATTACATCTAAAATCCTTCCAAGAGTTGCATGTGTAACATGTGTGTCATTAGGCTATTAATCTGTTGGGCACATGGCCCACTAATGATATCCCAAAGCAATCAGATTCTCAATTGCATCACTATAATTACTTTAATACGATGATTTGTGCTGTTCAAACATTGTCCATGTAAATCAACGGTTAAAAATTGTTGTTTAGTGACTCGGATGTGATTTTGTGTTTTTAGCCCATTCGAGACTTGGAATTTCATCATTTTCAGGTAAGTTTCAACGGGCTTATTATAGCCATTGTGTCAAACATTACATACGTACACTAATTAGAAATATTAAAGTTGATTTAGTAATTAAATTCAAACCCCTGTAAATATACTATGCATAACTACTTTTGGATTATAAGGGATTGTGAATCTAGGGTGCCAAACACAATAGGAGGATTTCAAATCCAGGGAGTTCCAAATCCACGCTCCCAAACAAGCCCTAAAAGACTAAACAATAAGAATATGACATGGAATCATACCACGCAATGTTGTCAAATCGCATATGCAATTGCATGCGATCAGCATATGTTGGTTGCATATGCGATCGCACAATCGCATATGCCATGGCATATTTTTTTTTTCAAAAAAAATAAAATAAATAAAATAAAATCTAAAAATTCTAAAAAAAAAGAGAGGGAAAAACTCATCTAATTAGTACATATGATTGGATTGGGTTATTTTACTTATTTCATTACAGTTTGAGTGTTTCATTAAGTTATATATTTAATTACTTATATTATATTATATAAATTTTAACAAAACAATCAACAAGCTACATTAAAAGATAACTAATTATTATAAACTTCGAACAAAGAAATTTTAATGATAAATGGATAACTTGAAACAACTTACAAGTTATAACTTACAACTTAATTTACAAAAAGTAAGCACAACTAATAAAATACAAAAATAAACATAATTGAAATAATTGTAGAGAGATTGGAGTAAGAAAGAAAGAGGTGTAAGAGAGAAAGAGTAAAAGATTTAGAGCTTTGGAGTAAAGAATAGTGAAAATGGAGGGGATATGAGTGTCTAATTATAGGCAAAAGTTCTCCAATTTGAAAAAATAAAAAATAAAAATAAAAATCTTCTGCTCTTGGCTATTGGGAAATATGCGATCGCATACTCGCATATGCGATCGCATATTTATCGCAGGATCGCATATGCCATCATAGCATATGCGATTTGATCAGCAGTATGCGCATATGTTATCGCATTTGATAACAATGATACCACGTCCCAATTCGGTCTTGATGTGGATCCGCATACACCTTGCACATCCCACCCGCCTCACACGGGCCGCCTACCCCGAGTGTGCTCCTGTATCCCACAGGCAACCCTACTCGAGCCCGGTGTGAAAATGTCCCTGCATCAATCACCCTCGGTGAGGAGTCTCAAACACGAGACCTCCCGCTCTAATACCATTTGAGATGCAGGACAATTAACCACTTGCTCTAAAAGCTCGAATTGTTAGAGCATGGTGAATCAATCCCTTTATCTCATAGCCCAGGCCCTACATCGCATGGGTCAGGACCTTGGCCGAACCCCTCTCGTGGGCCCCAAATCACATGGGTTCCACCTCACACAAGCCACCCGCCTCACATGGGCCGCCCACCCCGAGTGTGCCTCTGCATCCCACAAGCAACCCCACTCGAGCTCGGTGTGAAAATGCCCTTGCATTACTATTCCTCTTCTTTGAATGTATCTGTAATGAACCTAATATTACATTAGGTTATTGGTCACTATATGGTGAATTCATAACGAGTTTAATAATGTCTCACCTATTCAAAAGTGCTTTAGTTGTGCTCACAACTAGTACACTATATGTCAAACTCAAAATACAAATAGCTAACTTTTGTAATTTTGAACACTTGTCTCCATAACTCGCCCACCATAAACTAAAAATCAATCATATATAATTATATAAATAAACTAATTCATAAATCATAAGCACACCATCAAACTTAAAGAAGCAAAATAATTGTAAAATTACATAGTTGCTTTGTTGTTTTGGTTAATTTTGTCGTCTCTCTTCCAATTAAACCGGACCCTTTTGAACTTATCGATCTGCTCATCAATGATGACCCTTTGCTTTGAGTCCGAGATCATTTTTTCAATACAATCATACAACCGATTTTAATCTCTAAACCCGGATGGAAATTGTCATCATGCTGAATTCTAGGATTTAAGAAATAAGATGCCGCATGTAAGGGCCTATTCAACTGAAGATTCCATTGTTGGTCTATGATTTCTCATATGGTCAAATATCGATTATTCACTTCCCTCAAGTGAGGGCCGCATCCTACTAGATCAGAACTGCCTGAAATGATATATGTTGCCACCAATTTTCCTAATCCGTGGTGTTAATTTGGTGGACCTTGCTGTAGATTGGCAATGCATGACATAGATGAGCACAACCACGTGCAATGCCTCGTTGTTATTTTCAATTAATTTTCAGAAATTTCTACTTTTCACCATTTTTTTCCTATTAAATATATTTTTTTTTTTCGAGGGGTTAGGCCTAGGTCACTCAAGGCTAACTACCCCCCATGCTTTTAAAATCCTTGTTTATGCTTCATAGGTATCCTGAATTCTATGTTAGCATCTTGGCTTACCATTGATTTGTTGATCTTATGCAGGGATACTGCCAAATACCGTCCATTGATGAAAACAAATCTGATCAGCCACTCACTCAAATACCTTACACAGACATATTTAGGGCAAGTGCCTTCTTATCTGTTGTATTCTCCAATTTAAATGTTGCCGCAAGAGAATTTAAATTTTTATAAAGGCTATAATGATTGCCATGGAAACCACTATTTTCTTAGCTATCCAAAATGGTAAAATGTTCCGTCATAGGAAACGTGTGTCACTTTCCTTTCTTTTCTTTCTTTTTCTGTTATCCAAACAGGCCCTAATTGTTTGCAGGTTCCCCTTTCTGCATAATGCAATATGGTTAGGTTAAAGTGCAGTGTTGGGTATGATTTTGTTGGCATGTGAGCAGTGTTCATTGGCTCCCTGCGATTCCCTGCAATCAACTACTTTTTAGTTTGTCCTTTACATTTTTGGTCAGAATGTGGTCTATTTGTATGCCTTAGTGCCTAGTGGGTTTCCTGGCAACTACCCCTCCATGTGTCTACTGCTTGGTTGCCATTGGGAGTGTCCATGTAATAATTGCGCTGAGTGTTAAACTGCATGGAACCATGTGGATGTGTGATTGGTGTCAATCTTGCTTCTGCCGTTGATGGTTCCAACAGCCTCAGTAAAAGAGGAGCATTGACGTCTGTGGTATGTCAATAATAAAACTTCTGCCTATACACCATTTAATAACCAACCCCAAATTGCCTAAAGAAGGCCAACCCATTTATCTATCTCTTGTTCTTATACTAAAGGAGTGCTTGTATAATATTTTCCAATTATAGAGATGCACTTTTCAAGATCACATGAATTTTATGTGCTAACATTTTAGGTCATCACTATATATCTGTACAGATGTGTTGACATGATGAGTTTTCTATGCTTGTCTAACACCATGTGTCGGTATCTGTCACTTGGATGTGTCTACAGAATTCTGTATATTCGCTTGCCATGGTAGTTTCCTATTTAACTGGATCTGTCTGGATCTGAGGCTTGCATGTTGAGTTATTATGGGGCAGCCATGCATCAACTAGTTAATGAGCCAAGTAGAGAGTAACGAAACATTGCAAATTTAGGCAAAAGTACAACCAAAAGAAACCATTGCCAAAAAAGGATAGCACTTTGGTGGCTGGGTTTCTTGGCTTTGATTTGGTCGGTCCATCTGGAAGGAAAGAAACTGCAGGATATTTTCCAACAAATCGGAGTTATTGGAAATAATATTCCATAGAATCAAAGGTCTCATGGTGACTGGGGCTTCTGGAAGGTCTTATTTTAGTGGATGCAAGCTAGAGAGGTTGAGGCTTTCATGCAATCGTTACCATCTGTGTATGGTTGGATGGTGGTGAGAAATGCTTATGCATCGGTTTATTACTATGCACTATCCACCGGGTCATTCACTCCTGGCTATTATTTTCTCCAATATTCGTCTTGAATTAATTGAAGCAATATCCCACTTTCATCAGTGTACCGCTACAGCTATGTAGGGAATGAATTTATGGAGAAGGCTCTACTCCGATGTTAGTTCTGCGCCATTAAAAATATGGCAGTGGACTCATCCTCATATGTGGCACTGAAGTACTGCTATCCATTCCTTTCAAATTGTGGGTCCTATTGTGCCTTAGTCTAAAATCATTCTGATTAATCAATCCTAACCATCTATTTATTGCTACCAAATGGGATGGCTCAGTACATTTTTTTCTGTTATGCACCATTCACAGCTGGATTGGAGATTTGGGCAGTATAGATTGTCATACATCTATGCCAATTGTATGTTTGAAGAGTAACTGCCATTTTTCAAATGGTGTAAAATGAACATTAGAGTCTAGTGCAACTCACACCCCACACAGCACTCGGTTAGCTAAAATTACCTTGCTCCCATATCTATGCAAGTTACATTAGCATTTTCACAACCATGTTTTTGCTAGAGCTTAGTTTCAAGTATTCCATGGGTGGTGTTGTAAGAACTCTAATCTGGTGATGTGTATATGTTTTATAAAAGGAGCCTTTTTTTGGGTATTTTTTTGCAACTGCCTGACTGACAAATAAATTGCCATCCTACATTTGCTAATACAGCATGTAAAAACTTGCACTATTGTTTTAGCGCAAGTCTAGAAGAGTGGAAGAATTTATCAGTGAGTGTTTGTGTTGATGTAATCCCTTTCTACAGAATTTGGGGCATGTTTGGAATATTTAGAAACTAAACTGGCAAGTCTAGCGTTTTATATTCTATGTACTAAAAGATGGTTATAGCTGTATTTCGCATGATTAGTAAAAGGCAGAGCTGAACCTTCCATGCATGGTTTCAGATATTTATGTGGATGCTTGATTGCCAGAAACACCGTTCTTTTGTTCCACCCATCATTGGTATAGGTAGGTTGCACCATGGATTAAGCTAATCTGATCATCTGGTGGGCCTAATCCAAATCATAGGAGCTATAGGAGCCATCTGATTGGTGGCTTGACTGTTACATTCAAGGGCCCACATTTAATGGGGGTCAATTAGACAGGATCATCCTAGTGGAGATTTTGGTTGTATCTCCCATACACAACAGGCCCACCACATGAAAGGTTTATATCACTAAAAGCCATCCCCACGTGTACCATTTGTTAGGCTGAATTTCTTTCTTTCTTTATTTTTTAATTAATTTTTAAAAAGTAAAATAAAAATAAACCAAATTGCTTGATACTGCAATGTATATTTCATGATTGACAGTTTGTGTTTAAGCGTAAAATTCTCGCAATTGTGTCTTACTACAGATACCTAAGTATATGGTTAGTCATCGAGCATTTTGGCTTTACAGGTACAAGATTCAAACTGGAGTACATGACCCATACGAGGACTGTGTGGCCGTGATGAGGCTTTACAAGAGGATGCGTGTTCAAGTTCACCCGCCAGAAGTGATTATGACATCCATCGGACCCCACCATTCCAACGTCTTCGATGGATGGAAACCAAAGGAGCTAGAGAAGATGTCCCCAGATGATCTATTTGAGATATCGAGATCGAATTATAGGTGTTGGTGTTTGGATTCCATGCAAGCATCGAAATCTTGAATTAGTGTCACTATCATCTTCTTCTTGGACAGAAATTTCAATTTTCTTTTATCATCTTTCCTTGTAGCGGGGAAAGGGATAGTATGTGCAGGTTTACAGGATCTTCATGTTCACATCATTCTTTTGAGGTTAGGGATAAATGGAGTGGGAATAAAGGGTTTTCTTTTTGTAGTTGTATTACTTCTTTTGGGTGGTGAGATTTTTGTATGGGAAAGACATGAAAAGAAGTAATAAAAAGTTCTTGTTTGGGGTGTTTGCCCATTTTAGCAGGATATTCCGTTTATATATATATATATATATATATATATATATATATATATATATATATATATATATATATCTTATTTCTTTTGTCAATACTCTTCCTTTACAGGCTGCATTTGGATGCACAAAATGAATTGAATTGCGAAGGTTCAGTTTAGTGAAAGATCGGATGATGAAATTTGTGATGTTTTCTAGAATGAATTGAGGAAATAGATGAAATTTGTGATGTTTACTAGAATCTATTGAGGAAGCAGCCCTCGAATTGGGAAGTAATATGATTGTGATTTGGAGCCCTCAAATTAGATTAATAAGTGCAATTGGATCTGGTATTTGCATTGGAGCGCACCCTTCAACATTTTGTTCCTGTTGTAGCCGTATGTGTTTTTGGAATATAAGAAAGCAAGATTTGGAAACTAGGGCATTTAAGTATGGGAGAGATTTATAAGGTTTCCTTCTTTGAAATACAAGGTTAGGCTTACAAGTTGCCTTACATAGGCATACAAGGTTTCTTCTTTGAAATATTTCAAGCATAATGTAGAGGATCTAAAAATAAGGTTTCTTCTTTGTAAAATTTTCAAGCATTAGGTAGAGGATAAAAAAATAAGTATTCCTTGCCATCAAAGATTTCTTGTAGAACCTAGATTTTGTAAAAATAAGAAACTTATAAAGTAGAAAATAATAATAACCTTTAGAGCAATAGAAGAAAAGAAAGTGGGCCTTTGGACGCTGCCACATCTATGATCAAGTGGACCTCATATGGGTATTTTCTTGTGCACACCAGTGGAGCATGCACGTGTGGGATTGGGTGTGAAGAATTCGATTCCCTTATAAAGCTCTGAGTTAATGCCTTGAAATCGTCCCTTGTTGGATTTTTCATTTTCCTCATACACCCACACTCACACACCAACCCACGCACATGGGCACTCAATCCGGAAGCCGATTGCATCCGAACCCCATACCAGAGCTCTCATGGTCCTACTATGATTTATTTGTTTATCCACACTCAGATCATTTTAAGGTGTTGATCCTAAAAATGAAGCAGATCCAACGTTCAAGTGGATCACACCAGAGATGACTCTTGCATTTAATGCAACCAAGCTCAATATTTGGTGTGGTCCACTTGAGCGTTGGATCTGCAGTAATGCACTCGAACCCAGAACTTTAGTGTTGAAACGCAAAGCATCTATTACTAAGCCATACATCAAGACCCTATTCTACTTCAGGTTATATTTAGTTTAGAGGTCTACACATCCATATTATGACCAATGCATCTAGGGATTCCAACTAAATATTTTATGAGTTTCTTTTTCTCCTTTGAAGGTCTACAGATCCACACACACACACACACACACACACACACACACACACACACATATATATATATATATATATATATATATATGGACATGGTACTAAGAGGTCGACCTCATAGGAACTTCCCATGAGGTTGAGCTGCATGCCCCACTGTGATTTGTGTCCAACATAGACACCGTGCATTTGATGGGTCCCCTTCCAAAAATCAGCGTATACGGAACTCAGGTCGGCAATTCCATCTAAAACCATGTAAAGACATGCTTAAAACCTATAAAAGCACTTGGTGGGGCCCACCTAAGTCTTGGATGCGGCCAGCACTTGGTGGGGCCCACCTAAGTTTTGGACGCGGTTGAAACTTGGTCTGACCCCTCATCCAAGTGGTATACACACAATGGATGGGCTGGATTTGTGAACCAATAAGTGATGCATGTTTTTATGAGAGGGTAACCCCTCTCAACTGTTGTATGTGGTGTGGCCCACCTAATTCATGGATTGACTTGATTTTTAAGCCCATTTCCCACCATAGAATGGTGCATCTAACTGATGGGGAAGATGTTCGACACATCATGGTGGGGCCCCACAAAGCTCGACCTCATGGGAGCTTACCATGAGCTTGAGCCCTATGGACCCCACTGTAATGTGTGTCGGACATCCACACCATTAATTAGATGCACTCTTCCATGGTAGGCCATGGGCATATAAATTAGGCAAATCCATGCTTTAGGTGGGCCACACCACAGATGCATGCTTCCAAGATGAGAGTGGATGCCCACCCATTGAAACCTTCCTGACTGTTTATAGGCCCCACTGAGATGTGGTTTACACATCTAACCCATCTATTTTGTGTGTCTTACTTTGATGAGGGATTACACTAAATTTCAGGTTATTCTAAAACTTAAGTGGGGCCCATAAATTCTTTTAGATGTTTTAGGCATGATTTTACATGGTTTTAGGTAGTGTAGCCTACCTGAGTTTCAGAAATGGCTGATTTTTGGGACATCCCATAATCTATAGGGTAATCATCTAATTAATGGTGTAGATGTCTAACACATATCATTATAGGATCCCTCGATAATGTCATTGGAAAATATAATTCAATGAACTTTTAAATGACTTTAGAATTATTTCATTTGGACATCATTTGACCGTTCGAAAAGCGGACCAAAGTCCATGATGGTATTTGGTAGCATTTGCTTTAGTTTCTAATATCACATGATTTTTTACAAAAATGGTCATAACTCTCTCATTATAAGTTGGATCGGGGTGATCTTATATTCGATGAAAAGATAATTTGATAAGCTTTCAGATGACTTGGGAATCATGTCATTTGAATATTATTTGATTGTTCAAAAGTGAACCCAAAGCCCATAATAGCATTTGGTCATGTTTGCTCTCATTTTCAGCATCACACGATCTTAAGAAAATAGTCATAATTGCCTCATTACAGGTTGGATTGGGATGATATTATATTCAATGGAAAGATAATTCGATGAACTTTTAAATGGCTTCAGAATTATCTGATTTGGAGGCAATTCGACCCTTCAAAAGTTGACCCCAAAGTGTAGCTCACGTTCGCTCTCATTTATAACATTATGCATTTGCACGAAAACCGTTACAACTCCCTCATTATAGGTCAAATTTGAGTGATTTTATACTAATTGGAAAAGTAATTTGATGAACTTTCAAATGCTTTTGGAATAATTCATGCAAGTGTACCACAAACATAAAAGCCAGTAAAGTATAAAAAACATACAACCTTCTTATTGCTCTGGATCTGTCATCATTTACTATGTTTGAATGCTCTCCAGATCACCAACGAGTATGTCCAACTAGCCAAGGTACTCGCACAGGGTCGAAAACTTGCCCTTATGCCTTTTGTGCTCAGCCACCGGTACAAAGGCATTTATGAAGTAACCACTAAAGGTCTATTTCTCAACGGAGGCCCAATATGGCTTCTTCATATGTGGATTTATGAATACTTCTGCTCTATTATTGTACATTTTCCCATCCCCTATATATTATTTATATTTCTTATGATTATTGTGCTATTCATTTTTCTCAAGAGATCCACACATTTTCTGGTTATATGGACTCTTTATTCTTTTTTCTCAATAAAGGTAAATGTATCCGAACTTTACCCCCTTTTACCTTAAAGAATTTGGCCCATCTTGGTTCACAGGCTGTTATGAACATAATGATGGACAATTAGCATCTCAGATGCTTTTCTCCAGGGAAAGTTACCTCATCTGCAGGGATCTTCCCTATGGAGGTACTATAGATACTGGAAAAAATGCCAAGACTGGAATTGAGTAATATTGTCTGAATTTTCTTGCTCGACATTCTGTCTGGTCCAATGCATTCCTCGCCCATTTATTCAAAAAACTTGCAATTAGCCCTCTTTCTCTTGGCTAATTGCCGATTAAATCGATATCTATCACTTTATTCATTTTGCTTTCTAGTCTACTAATATCGTTTTTAAGCTTCCTAACTTTCCAAACCAACCCCAAATAATAGATACCTTCTCCAATTGGTGGGAGAGTCATTACAAGCGACTGATTAATAAATCTCCCAAGCTTATTATTGCTCAGCTTTATTCTTTAATGGAGTTGCGAGGAAAGAAGAGAGCGGCATCCCAATCGGCCACAACTTTCAGTCGAAAAATAAATAAACTGAAGAATACGCGACCGATGCCACTATTGTAGCAGCTCATGTGATTGAGACAACTTCGAAACCAAAATGCCATAAAAGTTATGGTGAAAGGACTTGTTCTCCGAAAATCTCTACCCCGGCCATCTTCATTCGCTCCCAAAAGGATTCTCGATTTGGGAACTCCTCTTGATCCAGCTCCACAACCTCCTAGTCTAGTCATCACTCACATTGGTTCGACCTCACAATCAATATCAACGAGTCAGCCAACGTCGATCACAACACGCGGACGAAAGCAATCAGGTACTTCCTCGGCTAACGTCATGTCTTCTTTTGAAACATATTTCACAACCAAGTCATGGCTCTCCGTTGAAGACTACGCTAAGGAAATTAATGAATGCCTCAAATGTCACAAAGATGCTCATTATAATTGATGTTGGAATAAATGGTGGCAGGATAGGGAGAGATTCAATGATTATAATCTTCCTTTTGATGACAAATATCTTACTCCATATCACTCTAATCCACTACCATTCCCAACTTCTACTTGAGTGATGACAACAATCTTAAGAAATCCCCAGTCTATGGACAATCGATTCATCACCATCGTTGTCCATTTTGATTTAGGTGGATGTTATTTTCATTTTCATACACGTTCATGTCTTTCTTATCGTTTTCTTTCTAACTCCACTCTTATCATAGTTACTCGAGAGGTGTTGGCCACGGAGAAGCAACTTATTTAAGAATCAATACTTCAGCAAGTTGAATAAATGACTGACATTATCGACGCAACAAGGGTGCAAACTACCAATTCTGAAGGGACAATAAGTAGTGAACCCCTTCGTCTTCATCCTATCTTGGAGACTACGGTCGTCGACACAAAATCTACATACATAGTCTAACATCCTCAGACACTGACCACTGCTATCATCCAAGAAGATGAAGAAAACGTAGATGAAAGCGACGATCGCCCTTTGACTATGACTCCCTAGAGTTCTAAAAGAGAATTACCTTTGTGATTCACTCCAATATCTTTCTCCAATCATGGAACCTCTTCCTGACGATGAAGAACTACTCAGATCAAGTGCAACATGTGAGGTTACCATCTCTGGTCAGACTGAAACAATAGAAATTCAGGTAGTTGATGTATCTATTTGTAACGCCGTGAAATTCAAGGGTCGAGTAGCAACTCAACTCTCGAATTCCAAAGCATCACTTATGCAACATAGAGAATGATGATTGAATGTTGTCTGTGTTAGTACAATAAACAAGAGTGAGATTATACCAAAACAATAATCCATACTCCAGATCATTGTAGAAAACGCAAGCGAAGACTGAAAGATGTATATAAATTTATATAAAAATAAAATGATTTCAATCTGTCTTCAAAGTATGATTACTTCACTGAGTCATCATATACATATACTGAATCAAAAATAAAATGTCAAAAAAATAGTCCAATTGTCATGATAGCCCAGTAGCCCCGTAAATCCGGATAGCCTAAGCAAAGCCGCCGGAGAACCGCATGAAGGAAAACTCATCCTAATCATCATCATAATCAGGCTCAGCCTCCTGTGCATCGTCGGTACCTGCACCTAAGACAGAGTCTGGTGGGTGTCCAGAACACCGTCCCGTAACGTGGGTGTGAGTAGCTAACTCAGTGGAACAATAAAGCAAAGGTTAACATGTTATCAAATCAGTCAAGCAGTAATGATAAAGCAGTACAATCAATAATCTTAAGTACTCCTGTTAATGCAAGTATGAAATGCAGTCGTGATGCATGCCCCTCGCCTAACCGCCGTCCCTCAGTGCTCCACATCTTCCAGACACATGCAATGCGATGATGAGCATGATTACCGAGTTATTATTAGTCCATTACAAACAGCAGTATTGGAAAACTAGGGTACCTCCCTTATATCATTCCCAAACATGATCCATTCTAGGGTCGTCAATCCTAGATAATCTCATATGATGGTTTGTTTCTATGTCGCTACAAGGGCTGTCAGGGCTGTTACACGGAATCGTTACACCACTCCCCCATCACCTTATCGATACAGGCCTAGTTTTGTACTCTTGTTGTTACGGAAGGGTCGTCGCCTCCACGTAAACTCAGAGTACGCTCAAGGTCACTACAAAGGGCTGTCAGGGCTGTTACATGGAATCGTTGCACCACTCCCTCATCACCTTATCAGTGTAGGCCGACAGCTCGAATATAGTGTCCCATACCACCATAATCGGCTCACGAGTCTGGTTGGTCAATGGTCACTACGGGGAGGCTCGTGGCCCCAGTGTAGGCCGACAGCTCGACCACGGTGTCCCATACCACCATGCCCGGCTCATGAGTCTTAGCGGATCGAGGTACCATGGTTAACGGGATTCCACTAGTAAGCTTGGTACCTTAGATTCAACAGATGCGTCCAATACATGGTGAACATACATAAGACAGATCAGGTTACTTGACGAGATCGGCTAGCTCGAGCGTACGACCAATTGAACGACATGAAGCGTAAGCACTTCGTGTGGCCTAACCACTGCCGCCAACTGAAGTACGACTCGGGTTCGTCGAACACATCTCGTAAGGCGAATGAATTTCAGCCACGAATTTATTTCCGTTACCGATTGCCTGAACTACATCATAGTCCCAAACTCAATCCATTCATCATATAATCATGTGAGACAATCCACCATAATGGATTCCATGGTTCAAGAAGTTCAATCACATAAGCATATTATGAAACAACATTAACCATCAAAACATATTACAGCACAAACATGATTTCACACACAATCATTGCATAAGTAAAACAGAATTTACTATAAAGCGTACATGTAGAAAATCATTCACACAATTAAGGTGATCGAGATTTGTATCTCGAGCTGCACACAAAGTGTACTAGATGATCGCTAGCACATTCAAGCATTTTCACAAACACATAAACTTTAAACATCATCATACATGATATATGATGAATTGTACATGTGCTAGGCCAAATCCTTTCACTAGGGAGTTGCCCCGTATATCACATGTGTATACCCACGACGGAAATCATGACATGCATGAATCTGAGATCCGTGTTTACTTAAGCATTTCCACAAACACTTGGGCTACACATTTATCACATATAACGTACTTTTGCCGTGACATGATTTAGGGCGAGTCCTTTTGCTAAGGAGTTGTCACACATGCATCAAGCATATATTCATGACAAATAAACATGTTAAGCACAAATCCAAATCTCAAACAAAAACAAACATCTCAACATATACATAGAATAGCCTAATTCCTACATATCTCATATAAACTCGTATGACGAAACAGATGACGCATTTTGCATGTGTAATAGCACCCTTGTCAGTTATAAATCATTCACAGACATTGAAAGCCTTGAAAACCATAACCTATACACCTAAAGTCCATACCTTACGCCGTAGAAGCGTAATAAATTTGATAGGAATGCTAAGGCTTCTCCCACGACAGTAGAACGGCCTAAAGCACAAGTAGTGTTAGCTATTTCGCTAATTGAATCAATTGAAACCCTAAATCAGATTAGGGTTAGGGTTTTCTTACCTAGAAATGAAGTCGGAATCGCCGGGAAAGCGATTAGAATGGTGTGGTTAAGCCTGTAGAGTAGCAGGGTAAAATAGCAGGGAGATTCTCCCACTTCTCTCACACTTTCTCTCTCTTTTCTCACTTCTCTTTCTTAGGGTTTCTTCAAATTCGTATGGGCTGAATGAGAGAGGGTTTAAGCTCCTTATATAGCCTAAAACATCACCAAAATAGACCTAAGGTCAAGGTATACTTAGGTTATAACCAAAGTGGGTCTGTTCCATCTCAACGGAGCGCTTTTGGCGGCCCCTTTTCTGCGTGCGGTCGGACTTAAGCTCACCAACCTTGGATCTAGGTGAAGTTAAGTTTTCGTTCCAGGCGGATTTTCAGATCGCACGTGGCGGACCAGTTTCAGTTCAACAGTCACTGAAACTCGATCGGGGATTTCAAGTACACTGCCATGTATATGAAATTTCTCCTAATCCGAGGATGTATTTGGGTCAGATTTTGACGGTCTGATTGCTTATATCAGGCCCACAAGTAACAAGTCTCAGATTACTATTTGAGATTTTATTTATAAAGAAAACCAAGTGTTCTCACACTCCTTGCTATAGGCTCAAGCGAATAGCCATGGAACACTATCTGGGTTTGATCTCCTAGATGGTTATCAAGCCCAGCAAGGCGGTCCTAAGTCTATAATTTCGTATTATTCGGACCTTCGATGTGCGGTGCAGATTCGATACGGAGTTTCAATGTGCTCCCGAGAGCAGTTGTGTAATGAGATTGATCCTAGATTTTAGGGTAACCTAGCGTTAATGATTCTATAAGTTTTGGGTCTCGCAGATTGTATTTAAAGTGATTAGTGCGGATTTCGTGGCTAATCTAGTTTACACTTGGTTAACTTTGTCTAATTTTTGAAGGATTTGATCCTAAGTGATTTCTGCCTGAGGTGGTACTCGGGCCATTGTATAGAATTTTTCGAGTCGTTATAATCTACCCCCCTTAATGAAAAATTTCGTCCTCGAAATTAGTACCTTTTCGTACTCCTCGAGAAGCTGAGGGTAGTTCTTTCGGATCTTGCTTCAGTCTCCCAGGTAAGTTCCTCTTCTGTATGATGCGTCCATAGTACCTTAGGAGTGGAATCACCTTACTGCGCAACACCTGCTCCTTCCTGTCTAGGATACGTGTTGGACGCAGTACATATGTAGCATCCTCGCTCAACTGCACCTACTCCCAATGGATGATGTGTGAAGGATCAGGGACGTATTTCTTCAGTATAGATACATGAAATACGTTGTGCAAGGCCGCGAATGGTGTGGGCAAAGCGAGACGGTATGCCACCACTCTCACTCGATCAAGTATCTGAAATGGGCCAATGAATCGCGACATAAGCTTCCCCTTCTTCCCAAACCGAAGGACTCCTTTCATAGGGGAAACTCTGAGGAATACATGATCTCCAACCTCAAACTCGAGCAGTCGCCGCCTCGTATCGGCATAACTCTTCTGTCTACTCTGGGCCGTAAGAAGTCGACGCCTGATAATGTCGATCTTCTCTGAGGTCGCCTGTACTAACTCTGGGCCAATCAAACTGCGTTCGCCAACCTCCGCCCAGCAATGCGGTGTTGTGCAAGGGCGCCCATATAAGGCCTCGTAAGGAGCCATGCCAATACTCGCCTGAAAGCTGTTGTTGTAGGCGAACTCTGCATACGGGAAACAGTCATCCTAACTGTCCTTGAAGTCCACAACACAAGCCCGCAGCATATCTTCTAAAATCTGATTCACCCGCTCTGTCTGCCCGTCGGTCTGAGGGTGAAACGCGGTGCTGAACTTCAACTTCACACCCATCGCTTCCTAGATACAAGTCCAGAAAATAGATGTGAATCGCGTGTCTCTGTCCGACACAATCTCTAAGGGAACTCCATGCAGACGCACTATTTCTTTGATGTACAACATAGCTAAGTCGTCTGCAGAATTCGTTACTCTAATGGGGAGGCAATGAGCCGATTTGGTTAATTAATCCACGATCATCCAAATAGAGTCATAACCCTTTCTCGTCTTCGGTAGCCCCGAGATGAAGTCCATAAAGATGAAGTCCCACTTCTACTCAGCTATGGGCATGGGCTGAAGGAGTCCAGGAAGTCGGCGATGCTCGGCCTCGACCTGCTGACACGTGAGACAATGTGAAACATACTCTGCGATGTGGACCTTCATATTGTCCCACCAATACGACTGCTTCATATCTTGATACATCTTTGTGCTACCAGGATGCATCGTGAGCTTTGATTTGTGGGCAGTCTCGAGAAGCTCCTGTCTCAAGTCCCGAATATCTGGGACGCATAGGCGGCCACAGTATCGTAGGCCCCCATCCGTGCCAACTCTCCACTCGGAGTCCCCAGCGTCGCTAGCTTGCTCTCGAAGCTCAGACAACCACTCATCGCCCTTCTAGGCCTCGATAATCCTATCATCAATAAGTGGTCGCACCCGAACGTGCGCGACACTCTCAAATGGCTCCTCCACGGTGAGTTTCTGCTCGAAGTCCTGCACGAACTCCAACATATCCCACTCTGCTATCATTAACGGAGCCGTAAATGCTATAGCCTTCTTGCGGCTCAACGCATCTGCCACAAGGTTGGCCTTGCCAGGATGGTAGGAAACCTCAAACTTGAAGTCCTTCAAGGTCTCCATCCTCGGCGCTATCTCATATTCAAGTCCCACTGAGTGAATATATACTTAAGGCTCTTGTGGTCGCAGAAAAGCTCGAACTCCTCTCCGTAGAGGTAATGTCTCCAGAGCTTCAATGCAAAGATGACAACTGCTAACTCAAGGTTGTGTGTAGGGTAATTCTCCTCGTGCTTCTTTAATTGTCTCAAGGCATATGCAATCACCCTGTCCTTCTGCATAAGGACGCAACTCAAGCCAACGCGAGACGCGTCAGTGTATATCGTGTACTTAACCCCTTGCTCCGGCAATACTAGCATAGGGGAGGACGTCAGTCTGTCCTTTAGCTCCTGAAAAGCTGCTTCCGCCTTCTCATTTCAGGCGAACTTCAGATCCTTACACGTCAACTGTGACAACGGCCTGGCTATCTTCGCGAAGTCCCTAATGAAGCGTCGATAGTACCCTGCCAGGCCAAGAAAACTCCTCACCTTGGTAACCGAGCCAGGCTGCTTCCAATCCTAAACCGCGGCTACCTTAGTAAGGTCCACAGCTATCCCATCCTTGGACACCACATGTCCTAGGAACTTGACTTCTTCCTGCCAAAAGTCGCACTTCTTATACTATGCGAACAACTGGTTCTTCTTCAAAGTACCCAACACATCTCTCAGGTGTTCCTCATGCTCTTCCTGACTCCTAGAATATATCAAGATGTCATCGATAAACACAATGACGAATCGGTATAAGAATGGCCGAAATACCCTGTTCATCAAGTCCATGAACACGGCCGGTGCGTTCGTAAGACCGAACGACATCACCAGGAACTCGTAATGCCCAAAACAGGTCCTGAAAGTTGTCTTCTACACGTCTTCATCTCTGACGCGCAACTAGTGGTACCCTGACTGCAAGTCAATCTTTGAGAAATACTTTGCCTCCTTCAACTGATCAAACAGATCATCTATCCTAGGCAAAGGATACTTGTTCTTCACGGTGACTTGGTTCAATCTACGGTAATCAATACACAACCGTAGTGAGCCATCTTTTTTCTTCACAAACAGTACAGGTGATCCCCAGGGAGACACACTAGGTCGTATAAAGCCCTTCTCTACCAGCCCGTCAATCTATTTCCGCAGTTCCTCCATCTCACATGGAGGCATACGATAAGTCGGCAATGAGATAAGTGTCGCACTAGGCGTAAGATCAATGATGAAGTCGATCTCGCGTTGAGGAGGCAAACCAGGAATCGTCGCAAACACACCTGCAAAATCCTAAACCACAGGCGTATTTCCCAACGTTGGACCATCAACATGCTCTAGTAAAGCAGCGTAACATCCAACACGACATAACCAACTAACCTGCACTGGAAAAGTAAAGATCGTGCCATCAAGTCCATAGGCTGTCACCACCCGGTTATCGCAATCAATCTCTGCCTTCATCTTGGTGATCCAGTTCATACCGAGGATAATGTCGTAGTGCCATAGTTGGGCGACAATGAGGTCAACGAACACTATCCTGCTACCCAAATCTACTGAGCAACCCTCACACATCCGTGTGACATCCAAAAAAGTCTCAGTAGTAGTAGTGAGTCTCATTCCCTTCGTGGGAGTAGTATGTAAAGCTAGACGCTTAACTGCCCCACATGAAATGATAGAAGTAGTGGACCCAGTGTTCACCAACAAGGAGACGAGTGTACCTTGAATGTGGGTCGTACCCTCAAAAGCCATCGGGGTCGTAATCGATGTCTCAGGTGCTTCAGCTACAAGCGCGTGTACTCGAGCCTGCTGTCTATGGTTCGGCTGTGGCGCGTTAGGCCGTTGAGGCGGCCTAAAATGAGATGTAAGAGGTCGGAAGGAAGGATGAGCAGGGGCAGTCCGTAGGGGTGGAGTCGATATAGCCTGTGGGTGAGGGCTATCAATCCTCTGTGGTGGAGAAAATTCGCTATCCCTCATCCGAGCAAAGCAGCTCTCTGCAGGGTGACCCGGTCTCTCGCAGTATGTACAGGTCACACCTGAACGCCTCATCGGAACTACTAGCGTCATGGCCCTGGGAGGAGAGTCGATGTGAGGCCTCTTGCCGAGGAAAGGCCTGCTCTGCGTATCCGGTCGTGGCCTCGTAACCATAGCGCCACAAGAACGTGTCAGCCGATCAACATCCTTTCTGCCCTCATAGACATATGTACCAGCTCGGCATAGGAGGGTATACTGACGCAGCACATCTTCGACCGTATGTCCGGTCGCAAGCCCTCTGAAAAACGTCGTATCTGCATCTGCTCGTCAGCAAGAATAGTCGGGACATATCTGCCCAACTCAGTGAATCGATGCTCGTACTCCGTAACTGTCATGCCTCCCTACCTGAGGCACAAAAACTCGTTCTCCCTCTCGTGTCGGTAGGTCTGAGGGTAGTATTTCTCATGAAAATGGAACTTGAATGCCACCCATGTCCATGCATATCCAACTGTCACTGTCCGTAGGACACTGTCCCACCATAAGCTAGCCTCCTTCTCAAACATGAAGGTGGTCAGCTCGACCTGCTCCTGCTCCGTATAATGGAGCATCCATAGCATCTTGGAGATGCGATCCAACCAGTATTCAGCCTCCTCGGGTCTGTGAGAATCCGTGAAAGTAGGAGGCCTCAAGCGCTGGAATCGATAGAGAAGACCGCGAGTACCCACGTCCCCCGTAGGGTACGCAACAGGTGTGGGTGGAGGCACATCCTCAGCCTGAGCAGGAGGCTCTGTAGTCTCAGTAGGACGTGTAGATGGTGAAGGTGGAGTCGCACTTTCACCCTGAGATAAGGCCCCAGCAATAGTGGTCATAAGCTGTTGGTGCTGCTGCTGCTGTTGCTGCATCTGCTGCTGATGCATTATCATCATCAACTGCTCAAACCTATCAGTAGGTGGAGCAGCCTGTGGCTCATACTGTGTTGAAGAGGATGCCCGGTTCTGCTCACGAACCGGTGGTGTAAAAGGTGGCAGTCCAGCCGTGGGACCAGTGGAAGGTTGAGACGTAGGTCTAGTCTCACGATCCGGGCCCAAGTCAGGGTCCGTACGACCATCTCCATAGAAAGGAGCCTGGTCCATCGTATCAGTGAGTAGGAGGTGTGCCATGCTCCGCGTATATTTCCGTGGCATGCCCTATACAACATAGGGTGCAACGCAAGTGAGATGAAGCATATCAACACAATACACAAGCACTTAAGCATTTCATACACTTCATAACAAAAAGGTTGTATGCATTTCATTTACCAAAATTGTCATAATACATGGAATACAAAGTTACATGAATCATGACAGAAGATGCATGTAAGCTAATTACAACCAAAGCTTCAATTACTTAAAACATACTACTAGCTACTATACCCATTAACATGAAAACATAAACCGCCTAAAGCGGTGACCAAAACAAACTACAAGGCAATGGTATGGATGACTAGACATCCAAGTCTGGCGATGGAGGAGGGGCGCCCTTATCCTGCAGGCAACATAGGATGACCCTCAAGGTGCGAGACACTTTACTGAATTTTCGCTTCATGAAGGCCTCGTTCTCCTCAAGCTTTTGTCTTGCTTCGACTCGGGCCTCCTGAATCTTCTGCTTCAAGGTAGCTTGGCCCTGTCGTAGCTCCGCATGATCCTCCTCCAATCAAGCTATGCGAGCATCCAAAGCAGCCCAATCAGTATCTTGCACCGGTGCCTTAGGAGGGGAGCTCTCCTCAGTACTTGGGCCTCTTCTTCTTCTTCCTGCTCCTCCTCTATCTCATCACCACTTCTTTCCTCGCTTTCTTCATATAGGTCAATACTTTCCTCCCCCTCACTATCAGACTCATCCCCATACTCGTCGAGTCGGGCTTGGCGCTGCCGAGGGCCGATCTCCATGTTGTTAAGCGTAGCATCGCTTATGATCCGGATCGGCGCAATATCATTCATATTAAGTTTATAGCCGACCTCTCGAGCAAGCTTACATACCAGACGGCCGAACGGGAGTGAGATGTCATTTCTGACAGACCGTGCAGTCTGGATTATCTAGAATAGGGTGAACGTGGGCAGGCACAACTTATCTCCATGTCCAACCCTGTACAGGAAGTCCACTATCAAACGAGTACATTCAGTGCAGTTACCCCACCGTGGATACACATTGTATGTGAAAATGTAGTGAAGTAAACGAAAATCATCTGTTAATCTCGTCGATGGGAGGCAGTTGCCTCTGGTCCAGGGAACCAGTCAGCCACAAAGGTCTCGCATACGATAGTCTCTTTCTCGCGCACTCTTGAAATAATCCTCACCAACATGTACTTCACCACGTGGAATTCCCATGACCCGGGACACTAAGTCCACGTTGATTGTATAATTCCATCCCCTAATAGAAACAATGAACTGGAGAGGATCAAGAGATGGGTCTCGGATGTGAGCGTAGAAAGTATGAACCGTATTCTCACATGCATGAGACTTAGCTTCGAACATGGGACCCCACTCAACGTCCACCAAGCGGTCCATAATTGGGTGTAGCTCAAAAAGCCTCTCATCTACGTGAGCTTCAAGTACAACCCTGCGGCCACCAGACCGACCGTGCTCAAAGCTTATCGGTAGCGCTCTTTCGATGGGAACTTGGGGATCTAGGTCCCGCTTCGACCTATGCTCATGGACGACACTTGTACTAGCCCCGACGTCAGTCCTTCTCCTTGGACGGATTAGGCAACTAGGCCTGGCTTCATTCGTGGTACTCTTCCTCTTTCCCATGAAAGAAAAGATGGTGGAGATGGAGAAAATGGCCGCAACAAACTCAAATAGGGCCATGGAAAGCGACGAAAGTGATGGAAAGAGAGAGAAAGGGCTGGAGTTACTAATCCTCCATGGGTTTGAGCCTCAACAGAGGTTGCAAAGGCCCAAAGAACAGGGATTTAAGAAGGAAAATGGAGAAATGGGGTGGGGTAGGGCATGTGCACAATTTTTGCTATAAATGGGGCATGTAAGAGCCCAAAAGAGAAAGAATGGAGAGGATAGGGAGGTAGGGAGTGCTGTAGATGATGGAAATGGATGGGCTGTGACCGAAAATGATGGATTGGGCGATTGGGAGGGAGATTTGAGAGAGAAAACAACAAATTGAAAGAGAAAGGAGGGCTTGGAAGGGTGGGAAGTAAGAAAGGGGTAAAACAGACCACTTATGGGGTCCCCACGAAAATTTCGCGAGCCCCACACATGACTAGGGGTCGGCCTGACGTCGACCCGCACCAACCCGACAGGCCTGGCCCAAGGGGGCCGCGGTGCACCACGGTAGGCGCGGCGCCGCCATGGTCCTCTAGACTCAGGGCAGTGCCGCCGCGGTAGGGCAGTGGCCACCCCCCTCCCATGGTGCCAAAGACACCTCAGGTCCATCGTGGGTCCCCCCGGATTGCCTCGTGTGGCCCTCGGCTCCCTTTTGAGTCGTTTCGGGTCATTCCGAGAACGTTCTGATAATTGATGGTATTTTACCGATTTTTAACGGCTGGAATTAGGTGGATTGTGATCTAGACCCGTCATTTGATGGTCTAGAAGGGTGTTGGGGGTGACTCGTGCGATCAGGATTGAGTACAGACTCGATTTTGGCGTTCGTTTTTAGTGAACTTTACCGTTGGACGAAACTGGGATACCTACGACTGTTTCTACATGCTCTCGTACCCTCCTAAGTCGAATTGCGTCAGCGTAAGTTGTGGCCATAACCCAGGTCTGGTTTAATCCAAATCATGATCTGATACCAACTTGTAACGTCGTGAAATTCGAGGGTCGAGTAGCAACTCAACTCTCGAGTTCCAAAGCATCACTTATGCAACATAGAGAATGATGATTGAATGTTGTCTGTGTTAGTGCAATAAACATGAGTGAGATTATACCAAAAAAGTAATCCATACTCCAGATCATTGTACAAAACGCAAGCGAAAGACTGAAAGATGTATATAAATTTATATAAAAACAAAACGATTTCGATCTATCTTCGAAGTATGATTACTTCACTGAGTCATCATATACATATACCGAATCAAACACAAAATGTCAAAAAAATAGTCCAACTGTCATGATAGCCCAGTAGCCCTGTAAATCCGGATAGCCTAAGCAAAGCCGCCGGAGAACTACATAAAGGAAAACTCATTCTGATCATCATCATAATCAGGCTCAGCCTCCTGTGCATCGTCAGTACCTGCACCTAAGACAGAGTCTGGTGGGTGTCCAGAACACCGTCCCGTAACGTGGGTGTGAGTAGCTAACTCAGTGGAACAATAAAGCAAAGGTTAACACGTTATCAAATCAGTCAAGCAGTAATGATAAAGCAGTACAATCAACAATCTTAAGTACTCCTGTTAATGCAAGTATGAAATGCAGTCATGATGCATGCCCCTTGCCTAACCGCCCTCATACGGCACCATCTTACGTCCGCGGCATGCGTTCATCCCTCAGTGCTCCACATCTTCCAAGCACATGCAATGCGATGATGAGCATGATTACCGAGTTATTATTAGTCCATTACAAACAACAGTATTGGGAAACTAGGGTACCTCCCTTATATCATTCCCAAACATGATCCATTCTAGGGTCGTCTATCCTAGATAATCTCATATGATAGTTTGTTTCTATGTCGCTGCAAGGGTTGTCAGGGCTGTTACACGGAATCGTTACACCACTCCCCCATCACCTTATTGATACAGGCCTAGTTTTGTACTCTTGTTGTTACGGAAGGGTCGTCGCCTCCATGTAAACTCAGAGTACGCTCGAGGTCACTACAAAGGGCTGCCAGGGCTGTTACACGGAATCGTTGCACCACTCCCTTATCACCTTATCAGTGTAGGCCGACAGCTCGAATATAGTGTCCCATACCACCATAATCGGTTCACGAGTCTGGTTGCTCAATAGTCACTACGGGGAGGCTCGTGGTCCCAACGTATGCCGACAGCTCGACCACGGTGTCCCATACCACCATGCCCGGCTCATGAGTCTTAGCGGATCGAAGTACCATGGTTAACGGGATTCCACTGGTAAGCTTGGTACCTTAAGTTCAACAGAAGCATCCAATACATGGTGAACATACATAAGACAGATCGGGTTACTTGACGAGCTCGGCTAACTCGAGCGTACGACCAATTGAACGACATGAAGCGCAAGCACTTCGTGTGGCCTAACCACTGCCGCCAACCGAAGTACGACTCGGGTTCGTCGAACACATCTCGTAAGGCGAATGAATCTCAGCCACGAATTTATTTCCGTTACCGATTGCCTGGACTACATCATAGTCCCAAATTCAATCCATTCATCGTATAATCATGTGAGACAATCCACCATAATGGATTCCATGGTTCAAGAAGTTCAATCACATAAGCATATTATGAAACAACATTAACCATCAAAGCATATTACAACACAAACATGATTTCACACACAATCATTGCATAAGTAAAACAGAATTTACTATAAAGCGTACATGTAGGAAATCATTCACACAATTAAGGTGACCGAGATTTGTATCTTGAGCCGCACACAAAGTGTACTAGATGATCGCTAGCACATTCAGGCATTTTCACAAACACATAAACTTCAAACATCATCATACATGATATATGATGAATTGTACATGTGCTAGGCCAAATCCTTTCACTAGGGAGTTGCCCCGTATATCACATGTGTATACCCACGACAAAAATCATGGCATGCATGAATCCGAGATCCGTGTTTACTTAATCATTTCCACAAACACTTGGGCTACACATTTATCACATATAACGTACTTTTGCCGTGACATGATTTAGGGCGAGTCCTTTCGCTAAGGAGTTGTCACACATGCATCAAGCATATATTCACGACAAATAAACATGTTAAGTACAAATCCAAATTTCAAACAAAAACAAACATCTCAACATATACATAGAATAGTCGTATGACGAAACAGACGACGCATTTTGCATGTGTAATAGCACCCTTGTCAGCTATAAATCATTCACAGACATTGAAAGCCTTGAAAATCATAACCTATACACCTAAAGTACGCACATTACACCGTAGAAGCGTAATAAATTTGGTAGGAATGTTAAGGCTTCTCCCACGACAGTAGAACGGCCTAAAGCACAAGTAGTGTTAGCTATTTCACCAATTGAATCAATTGAAATCCTAAATCAGATTAGGGTTAGGGTTTTCTTACCTAGAAATGAAGTTGGAATCGCCGGGAAAGCTATTAGAATGGTGTGGTTAAGCCTATAGAGTAGCAGGGTAAAATAGCAGGGAGATTCTCCCACTTCTCTCACACTTTCTCTCTCTTTTCTCACTTCTCTTTCTTAGGGTTTCTTCAAATTCGTATGGGCTAAATGAGAGAGGGTTTAAGGTCCTTATATAGCCTAAAACACCACCGAAATAGACCTAAGGTCAAGGTATACTTAGGTTATAACCAAAGTGGGTCTGTTCCGTCTCAACGGAGCGCTTCTGGCGGCCCCTCTTCTGCGTGCGGTCGGACTTAAGCTCACCAACCTTGGATCTAGGTGAAGTTAAGTTTTCGTTCCAGGCGGATTCTCAGATCACACGTGGCGGACCAGTTTCAGTTTAACGGTCACTGAAACTCGATCGGGGATTTCAAGTACACTGCCATGTATATGAAATTTCTCTTGATCTGAGGGTGTATTTGGGTCAGATTCTGACGGTCTGATTGCTTATATCAGGCCCACAAGTAACAAGTCTCAGATTACTATTTGAGATTTTATTTATAAAGAAAACCATGTGTTCTCACACTCGTCGCTACGGGCTCAAGCAAATAGCCATGAAACACTATCTGGGTTTGATCTGCTAGATGGTTATCAAGCCCAGCAAGGCGGTCCTAAGTTTATAATTTTATATTATTCGGACCTTCGATGTGCGGTCCAGATTCAATACGAAGTTTCAATGTGTTCCCATGAGTAGCTATGTAATGAGATTGATCCTAGATTTTAGGATAACCTAGCGTTAATGATTCTACAAGTTTTGGGTCTTGCAGATCATATTTAAAGTGATTAGTATGAATTTCGTGGCTAATCTAGTTTAGCACTTGGTTAACTTTGTTTAATTTCTGAAGGATTTGATCCTAAGTGATTTCTGCCTGAGGTGGTACTCGGGTCATTGTACGGAATTTTCCGAGTCGTTACACTATTCCTGAATTGAAACCAATGCTTGATCAAGCGCCCAATCAATTAATGATAATCTAGCATCTCCTGATAATATTTAAGACATCCTTTTTTCGCTCAAGAAAGCTCTTAATAGTGATATCTCCATAGTTGAGTCTATTATGTCATCCATCGAGCTACAACAACTTAAAGATGAAATCCAGAAACTCATACATTTGGGGGTACAGGAAGCTGCGTCATCCTAGTTGATGATGAAACTCTTTGAACTTATTGACCACTTCTAAATTCTCTCTCTCTCTCTCTCTCTCTCTCTCTCTCTCTCTCGGACGAAGCTCTCATGGCCAAAATGCCACCACTTAGAGAATTTTCTCTCATGAAAGAGCATTGTAAGCTTCACATCATGATCGAACACCTTGAGCCTGAGCAAGCGAGCATAACTTCTCAAGTAGCTACAATTAATGACACTACAAAGAAGCTATCAGCCAAGCATGAAGAATTAAAGAAATTTGAGGCCAAGCTAGAGGATACGAGAATGCAAATTGTTGCTTTAAATGCATATCTAGAGATGCTGAAAAGGTCTTTCAATGAGACAATTGAAGATAGAGATCAGAAGAGAAAAACCATAAAGGAACTGGCCGATTTTGCTCGATCACAAACGAAAATGATCAGCCAAATTATGCACATGACCTTGAAATATTAGTCAGTTCTGGCCAAGGGAAAGGATCGACATGAGAAAGTAAAAGACACGATTGCAAGATTCTCTTCTTTTAAATTCTGAATTGTAACTTTTTTAAATTGATCAATGGAATCGGCCTCTGAGCCACTTTCTTGACAACCTTTTACTCATATTTTTCTTTACTTTTGTGGTTTATGACTTCCTCGGTGATGTGGCACGCAAAAAATAAGTAAATGCACGTAATTTTGAAATAAATGCCATTATAGTTGCACGTTCCTACTTTTAAAGAGCACGTAGAGTCACTTCATGCCATAACTAACCATGATATATTGAACATGGCGTGCATAATTTCTAGGCTCCATTATGCAACTCACTGAAACCCACATATTTTCCAAACACTTCTACTCTACAGATATGACTCTCAACCAACCCTCTTCCTCTTTCCTCAGTCAGGATAAGGCCTATTTGAAAGAGATTTTTTACTACAGATTTGTCAATTTTGGTCAATCCTCCCTACTATTTGACATCGACCTCTTCATCAAGGATGCTTTTGAGGCTACTAAATCTGATGCTCTTATAGGAGAGATTTTGAAAGTGTTAAGGAAACTTCACTACCTCGTAAACCAATACTTTCAACTCGAATTTGAGTCCTAAAGGATTGCTAAATACCTAAGATTGCAAGCTGGACTCAGGGTCTTGTCCTGTGGGCGATGTCTATGAGAGAGCGTGAAACAACCCGCTCCGATGGAACAAAGTGCATCAATTCAACTGCAGCTTACTCTGAGTCCTTCAAGCACAATGCATTGAGCTTATGAAGGACACCAGGAAGAAGGAACACGCTTATGCTGCAAAAGATTCTACCATTTCAAAGGATCTCCTCTCCTTTCTAGATTTCCAGATCGCTAACTACCAAGCTTGGTCGCGGTGAGCTTTGCTGGCAAGAGGGAGGCTGAGGGTAGAGTCTCCTCGACTGGCATTTGTGGTGATCAACTTCTGCACTTCCTACCCATTTTCGTAGAGCATGGGTCTGACTAGAAATCGCAGAAGGAGGCTATGGAGGTAGAGAAGCTGCACATCATCTAGAAATTTGAGAAAATAAAGGCAACCTATGCCTAAACTTCCTATCTCAATCAGTGGCCACTTGTCTTCTTCTTTTTTATTTTATGTAAATCGGTTGATGGCCTGCTTTACTTTTCAATAAACTTGTATTTCATTATACTTCTCACACCACTCACGTATTACTATTTAGTTGTGTTGTCCTCAACATAGAACAACATTATTCCCATCAAGGTATTAGCATTCAAGAACATAAAGCATCAAATAATGATATTACCACTGTGATCGGTCGTATTCAATCTGGGATACTTGGCCGATGAGGATCTTTTGGCTATATGTACCATTAAATGAAAATGAAATGGATCCAAATCATTGTATTTATTGAGATTTACCTTACTATCTGACCGCATACAAATAAATATTGTTGATTGAGTCGTTAACGATTTCCACTCGATCACATAGACCGATACCATCTTCTAAGCTCGGACGCACTTAGCACTTAGCATTTTTTCTTTATGTAATAACTATCTAGCCGATGGAGCGCATGAAAGTAGGGAGACGTGTGTTCACCGTTTTCTAAAGAATCAACATTTATTGCGGCCGCCCGTTTCACCTTCATTGGACTACAAATCAGCATCGTAATCCTTACTTCGGTTATCCCAACTGCCACGTCTCATCACATGTGGTCATTAGATTATTATGATGATGCTTATAAAATCATCACTCTCTTCTATTATATAACGTACATCTTCTATACCTCTACTTTTATTGAGAGACTTTGAGCCTTCATGTCTTCTTCAATTTTTTATTCACAATTATTGACCTTTCTGAAGAAAATTCTCACCATGGGGATTCAGTATTTCTCCCAATCTCCTCTCCTTCATAACGTTTACCCGTTTGTCATAAATGCTACAGAAGCATCTCGGATTGACGAACCTCTCAAAGAACTTTTAGAGGTTTTGATGAAACTACAGTGCCTTAAAGATGCTTATTCTAAAGTCGACATGGAGGTACAAAAATATTTTGACCTGATGAGTGAATGGTTTGCCATTCATGCAGAATCTAAAGCTCTCTAAGCCCGTTATGACGCTTCATAGATTCATCGCTTGCACTGAACCCATCAACACCATTTCAATGAGGCCATGTTGCAAATGCTCGAAGCCCAATGTAAAGAGTTGGTTGGAGATCTCTCTAAGATTGAATGTCTCCATCCAGGCAGGGATTGGCCTAACTCCCAATAGTTCATGGCCTTCATCAAATCTCAAATCAACCTTTACTAGGCTAGATCGCAAGAGAGCAATGCTCGCAAGTAAGAAGCCGAGAACGAGGTTTCCGTAGTCGGTCGTCGCATTGATGAAGTGATAAGCTTCCTAGACTAGTTTATGCTTGAGCCATCGTCATGGAGGAGCAAGCAGGCATTTGTTCGAGAAGGCGAAAGCATCAACACTCAAGGAGTTCGAGGAGATCCAGGCGACTTATGTCTGAACTGCTCAATCGACCAATTGTTACTCTTTATTGTACACATTTTCTTGTACATGTATTTTTTGTAGGCTTAAGTCCATTCCTTCAGTAATAAATATTTCTTTTTAAGATCAGTGGTAGGGAGCTCATCGTTTCCCTTTGTGCTACTCGGCCTGACCCTGTACTATCTCTCATAAGGAAGGATAGTAGGCCTTTTTGAGTTAGTTGTTGATTGGAGCTTTTGCAACTTTTCTGTCCTTATCGCGTAAGAGATAGACTCTACCTTTAAGGACTTGAACGACAACATAGGGCTCATCCCAAGTAGGCGACCATTTTTTGCCCAAGGTTTGATCTTTGTGCCCTATTGGTAGCATTACTTTCCAAACCTTATCTCTTTCTCCAAAGGGTTTTCCTTTTACCCTCTTATTATATGTCCGAGCGACATCGGCATTGTTGTTGATTATAGAATTTAAGGCTTTCATCTGGGTTTCATCTAACCTTTCGAACTCGACAAGCATGACTTCTGTGAACTCGAAAGGGGTTAGCTTGGCTTGATGTGTGATCCTTAATGATGACACAATAATTTCCAAAGACACTACTATAACATGTCCGTATGTTAATGCAAACGGACTCATTTTGTTACTGGTATGGGGTGAATTCCTATATGCCTAAAGTGCATCGAATAATTTTGTATGTCACTCATGGGAATTTTCTTCAATCATTTTCCTCAATATATTCTTTATGACTTTGTTGTTGGCATTAGCTTGACCATTTGCTTGCGCATAGTATGGCATTGAATTTCAGTTTTGTATCGGTCAGCCATGACTTTAACCTCTTTTGCCAAGAGTGTTGCGCCTTGATACATAGTAATCGATTCAAGAATCCCAAACCTATACATGATATGAGTTTTAATGAAATCAATAATCTTCCTGTTGCCGACTCCTTTCATAGGTCTTACCTTCACCTACTTGGTGAAATAATCAGTGGTCGCAATGATGAAAGAATCCATGCGCAATGAGGGTGGATGAATATGGCCTATCAAATCGATCGCTCATCCTCGAAAAGGTCATGTCTTGATAATCGGATGAATCTTGATTACGGGCACGTGCCGTATCAACCCATTTTTCCGGTATGCTTCACATCCTTCGGCATATCAAATGCAATCGACCATCATTGTCGGCTAGAAATATCTGTAACATCTGAGTGTAAGCCTCATTTTCCTCATGGCCTGATGAACTCCACATAACCCTTCAAGAACCTCACCCATTGACAGCATAACTTCTCTTTTACCTAAGCACATCAATAACACACCATCGACCCCTTTCTGGTACACCTCGCTGTCAATCATGACATAATTGACGATCGATCTTCTCAGATCTATGTTATTTTTTATTTACGGGCTTTGAAGAAAACCCATGATGGGAGCTCTTCAATCATCCTCCTCTATCTCTACTCAACATATTTCCATGATTGCTTTTCTCTCTTGAAGATTAAGGGTAAAGACCTCCTTTGCACAGTGACCATCTTTTCACCTGATCCTTTTAAGATGTCCCGCCCCACGGCCAGCTACGCCATTTCATTAACGTCCATGTTATGATCTCGGGTTATATGCATTAATTCTACCTCATCGAAGTTATCCAACATCTGGGATGCTAATGCATAATAAGGTAACAGTGTTGGGATGGTGCATTCAAACAGTCCTACCATTTGATTTATCATTAATTATGAATCACCCATCACTATCGCATTTTGTGAGCTTAATTTCATTAGTAATTTCAGACCAATTATCATAGCTTTGTACTCATCCTGATTATTAGTTCATTCAAATTCCAACTCGGACGTGAATTCTTGCATGTTCTCTTTTGGTGTAATTAGAATGATCCTAGCCCTTGAAGCTGTATGGGTCTTCGAGCCATAATTTCATGGAGTCAAAGACACATGATAAAAGTCTAAAACTTCTGAGAAAAGTTGGCTCTTTAAGTTAAACGGATGATCGACCAGAAAATTGGCTATAACTTCACCCTTTACTGATTTCTAGGGGAAGTACCTAAGATCGAATTCAAACAGATCCAAAACCCATTTACTGATTCGACCACTCAAAATTGACCGGTTCAACATATATTTTACTAGATCATTCAGTGTTATTACATTAACTCTTTTGGCCAACAAATAATGTTTTATTTTGGTGGCCGCAAAGTACAAGTATAAGTATAACTTTTCTATCGCCAAGTATCATCTCTCAGTATCGAGGAGCGTCTAACTCAGATAATAAACTACTCGCTCTTTTCGATCGTCATCGTCTTGGGCTAGTAGTGCTCCAACCAACTTTGCCGATACCACGACATACAACTTGAGCAATCAACCTTTAACTTGTGTCATTAACACTAGCGGCTTCATCAGATATTTTTTAATCTTTTCGAAAGCCAACTGATGTTTTACCTCCCACTTGAATTCAATTCCCTGCTTTAGTTTTATCAGTGGAGAAAAAATGTTAGTCTTTCCCACATAATTAGAAATAAATATTTGCATAAAATTGACCTACCCAAGGAAGCATTGAAATTCTTATTTGTTCCATGGTGGGTGAGTATTTATCATTGTCCGAGCCTTATTATGGTCCACTTAAATTACTCGCTAGTGTACAAAGAATCCTAGAAAATTACCGACTGATACCCTAAAAGCGCATTTGAGCGGTTCTATTTTTAACTTATGGAACCTCATTTGCTCAAATGACTTACATAAATGAGCAAAATGATCTCCCATGTCGGCAGACTTTACCACCACATCATCAACGTAAACTTTTATCAACTGGCCGATCATATCATGGAATATGGCATTCATTACCCTTTGATATGGAGCTCTTACATTTTTTTAGCCTAAACGACATGACTACCCAATAATAGGTTCCTATAGGCCTAGGACATCTTAATATTATTTTCTGCACATCATCAAGCGTAATATATATCTGATTATATCCAGAATGCCCATCCATGAAAGAATTTTTATGCCCAGCTGCACAATTGATTAGATGATCAACTATAAGCATCGAATATTTACCCTTAAGTGCTACCAAATTTAAATTTATAAAGTCAATACATACTCGCAACTTAAAATTCTTCTTGATAATTGGGACTACGTTTAAGATCCACATATTTAATGGGCTTGATGAAACCGGTCTTCAACAGTCATTCGATCTCTTCCTTTATTTTCTGAGTAACCTTTGCTGCCATTCTCTTGGGTAGTTGCTTGTGCGATTTATAACATTCCTTGATTAGTAATCTATGCTCGACTAGACTTCGATCTAGCCCTAGCATCTTATGATAATCCCATGCGAAGCAGTCGATAAACTCTCTAAGCTAACTAATGAGCTCAACTCTATCCTGTGGTTTCAACAACCCACTAATAAAAGTTTGCTTAGGGTCCTGCTCGGTTATTAGATTCTCCTCAACTGAGGGATCCTAAACCTGAGCCCAAGGGTCTTTTAGTTTATCAAGTGCTTGCCTTAATTCCATGTTTATCTCATCCTCATCGATTAGAACAACCATGTCGGCCAAATTTATGAAACAACTATTATTGACAGTTTTCAATATTTATTTGAGCCTTTTTATTATAGCCGTAAAGTCGGGCATTTACTTCCCATTTATCAATATACTAGTCATGGGATCTCTTCGATTGTGCAACATGGAACTAGTCGAGAAGGTACAATGTCTCTTGACAAGTTATTGACTGAACGAATTATGACATTAATATCTCGCACGACACTCACTGGGTTCTTTTTTACAGATATCCCAGTTGGTCGTCCATGATTGTTCCTTTCAGTAAAGCGAATCAGTCCTACTTTATCTCTGTAGTAATAGGCCTCATTTACATTTTTGAGGTAGCCAAGAATGGCTTGTTATCGGCCAACACCACCTCAACTTTATCTTGATTCTAAAATATTATGAATTGATGTAAGGATAACAGGATGCACACAAAGGTATGAATCTAGTCCCTCTCGAACAACGCGTTGTAACTGGATAAAGTATCGACCATGAATAAAGGCGTAAATACTCTTGTAGTGCTTACGGTCAAGTGGACTAGTAGCATACCATGTGTGTTGGTGACATGTCTAGTAAGGTTACTAACTGTTACCTCAGACGAGATCAAATCTGCTGTAGTTTTTCTCAAATTTGGCATCATTCTTGTTGAAAGCAGATTGACGGTAGCCTCATTGTCAACCAAGATCCCGGTGACATGGCAGCCCTCGAGGTGGGCAGATATGTACAACGGTTTAAGATTTTGAGTCATATCATGGGTGGGCCCTTCTACGACTACTCTTTCAGATGATGCCCCTAACTCCACGATAACAGTATTTACTTGTTGTGTCTCGTTCACGCTGGTGCTCCCTCAATCGCATTTTCTAGGGGAAAAGAAGCATGTTTACTACAGGAGGATAGAGTTCTTCCACATCACATATCATTTGATTAGGTTGGGACAGTCTGTCCTGAAAACTGGATGGAAGAGTGAGTATCATGTTGCAATCAAACACTACGAGTGACAATGATCCAAAAATAATTTCTGAACTTGGACATTACCCCCTAAATGTTTCCAAGCCGTAATGCTCATCAAAACCTACACTAGAACGTTCGGCACTCTCATTAGCCATTGAAGTTGCCTCTACCTATTTGAAAATTGGCAATGATACTTTCAATGCTTCGGTTGTTGCCATTAGTTCCTCAATCAACAGATCATCCTCTGAAAACCACCCATCGCTGAGATAAGCAGATAAGTCATCATGATTTCCAAAATTGCTCAATTATACGGTACCATTAGATTGGGTACCATCTTCAATGACCTAATCATGAACGATAAGTTTCAGAATTGCTTCGACTGTGTTTAAGGTTAGTTGTTCCTTCGATTGAGGAATTCTCTAGAATGGTTGTGATTGCCCAGCTCTTGACCAAAATGCATTCTCAGTTTTTTCCAATTCTCTTATCATGGCCGCTTGACGCTGCTACCAATGACGTTTCTGCGTTAGAGTCATTGTTTTAGGGACAGCTGGAAATTTAGGATGCATGACCCTTTTTCAAACTCCTTTCTAAGTCAGTGGAGGCTTGACCATCCTTTGACTTAGAGCTCTATGCTAAGGCCGACAGTTAAGGGATGGGAACGCTTTCTGTGGTCAATTGGTCTCTCCTGTCGATCCTTTTTGAAATTGCATACCCAACTTGCCTTGCTGGTCGAGGTTGAGCTTTAATGTCTTGGGCCATTCTGGCATATCGGCTGCATAGTGGTGAGACTCAAGCACCGCGTTGCGTTGCTCTCGATTGTTATGTAAAACTTGCAGTTGTTGTATAGGATTGGTATAATCCCAATCTTAGTCATCACGGTGCACTGTGGTAATGACCAGGATCAAGATCAACTCTTTACCTTGGTTGATCCATTCTCCATAAGTTCATTGTAACTATGTTGATGACCAAATTAGGCAGGAATGGGTCAGTATCTATCAGCATTGCTTCTTTGTCATTTTCAAGAAATTCCAACATTCTATGATCGATGTTATCTTGGACGACGTTCATGAACACAACACACTTGTTTGTAGAATGAGAACGTGTCCTATACCATTTACAATATTCAACATTTTTAATTCATCGGTCATAGGTATTTTGTGATTACTGAGAACTTTAATAAAATTCCTTATTAACAGTATCTTGAATAACTCATCTGCCTGTGTGATATCAAAGGTCTATACTTTCTAAGCCTTTCGCATAGTCGGCGCAGTTATTTCTGCCTTGATCAATGTTAAACAAATGAGTGTTGTTTTTGCCACTACCTCGGCAATTGCAACCTCATAGTTGGGGTCATCATAATACATTCCGATTGTCGAATTCTTTTGTCTAGCTCCTTCCTGAAGAAACTCTTCATATCTAGAAGCTTTTCTAGTCAGGTCATACAGGTCCACAAACTCTGTTCCAATGAATTTCTTTTGGAGTTCGTATTACAGGCCATCTTGTGCAAGTTGCACAAATTCAACCTTAATCGTGACGACCTTACACCGACTTTTCATTCTCTTTAAATTGGGTGATATAACTCTTAGAAACATGCAAGATCGGCCATGGCCATCTCCTTGTCCTTGGAAAAGAATTGGGCATGGAAGTTCTCCTCCATCCTGCTAGGTATGGACTGATTTTGGCAATAAATTGGGGTACCAAGTAAAGGTCGTTAACGTTAATGAATGATCGAATAGTTGTAACTTGTGATATTCATTGTTAGCCATGTCACCACACTACATAGTAAATCAACCTACGTGCTCAATAATTGATTGACTAGGATCGCCTGAAAACATGGCAAAATCCAGTCGATAGTTCCTTGGCAATGGGTGTTGTCGATCAATCTATTCGAGATAAGACTTATAGTAGACCTGGATGGTGTTAGAGCCAATGACTTGGCCTACAACCTCTTAGACCATTTGCATGATCTGATCACGATCCATCCGTTGTGGTTCAACCATGGGTGGCGGATCAAGACCTAACCGGTTTTGTCCTTCATGAAACAACGGATTTCTGGAAAATGCTAGAAGGGTTGTCCTTCCACATACCTTGATTTTGAATTTCATAAACAAAATTTCTGACATCCTGCTTTGGCCTCCTGAACTCGGCGTGCAATGGAGCATCCCATCCATTCTAGATTGGGATAGGAGGCGAGCTCCACTGTAGGGGAGGTATAAGTGGTGGTTAAACCATATTACAGACAGAACATCCTTCAACATTATACTGTGTTGCCGTAAGTGCTCTTTTGGTGATGATGGCCATCAATCGATGCATGGGCTCGGTTTGCTTAGCCATCTATTTATTTACATTTTCAGTTTGAACACAGAATTGTTTAGCTGGACCATGTACCAGCCTACCTGAGCTCTCGCATATTCTTGAATGTGTTGAATACTCATTTGCATATCCCGGAGTTCAACCGTTATCTCTTCAAGAGATGCGGTCTAAGAGGTTGACGCCCCCTCTTGGTTCACAGGACTGACTGTTGGACTATTGTTCAGATTCAATAATTCAAGGGCCGCTTGAACTGGCATGTCCTCGGTTAGATGTGTTACAGTTGGTGTCGAGGGTTCAACTTGCTTCTTCTATTCATATTTTTTATTGATTAAATCGTAATGTCACACCGGTAAGTAGACCACAACAAGGGTCCCACCGAGCATGCTAAACTTGTATTGTTGTTCATTTTCAAATTTGGTCATGTGATTAGTGCATGCGAGCCAAAATTGAATGTGTGGCCCAATTCAAAAGAATAGCTATGACACCAAGTACGAAGGTAGGCATATATGTCAAAAATCGATCATATATGACCGAGTTCTAATAAGATTGGTTGCCTATTTGGTCACTTGTATATCGTTGCTTAAGATGATCATGCGATAGTCAAAGGGTGGGGTTTGTCATATGAAAATGGGCCACACCTTTGCCTTCCATATGAAATGAGTTTTTCTCTTCAATACAGACAAAACAAAAAGGAAATTCTTATAATCGGCCTCAGAGAACAGCCGCGAAACGCCTCTTTGGATAGAGAACTTCGCTTTGTACTAAAACCAAATTCATCGTATGAGCATAAACTTAGATTACAGCTAAAGTTAACAACTACTTGATTACTTCTACATATTACACTAATGAATGTAAATGGTAAGTAAAGGTAAAGGATTACACTAAGGAATGTAAATGACTGATAATTGAAAAATAGATTTAGTTTGATTGGTTAGTATGAGACGATTTTTTCTACTGACTTCCTTCATTATTTATAGCATTAGATCGATCATCTAGACGCTTTCCACGTTCCGACAGTTGTTATACCCGTTTCAGCATTACTTTCCTTACTTTTAAACTTGTCATCTATCCTGATAACTGCTTTAGCACGACTACTCTTACGCTTGACCACTTTCTCTTAATGGATGACGTGACAATGCTCGATAAATACCAGCTGTCGACAAAATCCTCTCCATATATCTCTCAAGATCTTCAAATACACCTTGCAATTCCTTCTTGATTAGATGCAACCTTTCTTGATCCGTTCTGATAGAAATTAAGAGAAATATGGATGAATAAGGCTGATATTTGTGTTTTTCCTTCATCCTATATGTGTGACCTTACAAATAGTATGGATGGAAAATAAACATTTTAATGGGTCCTAGGAAGGTTTCAATGGTAAGTGTAGCTATTCTTGTTACTTTCCGTGGCATGTTACACATGAAATTTGGAAATGCCTCATTTTTGTGCCCATTTTCTAAAATGATCTCATAAAAGATAAATGGTGTGGATATAAAACATACATCTTGGTAAGGCTACTAAAACTTTTGTTTTTTTAGTCACCTTGTTAGTACATCTACTTTCAGTTTACACTTCACTGCTAGCCACCTCGCCAGGGAATGGATACCAAGACCTCAGTGTTGGAACGAGGTATCTTTCGCTGACTCTACCACTTGAGCTATGGATCCAGGTGTAAGGCTCATAGACCTTGATGATGAGGTCGGACACGACCCAATCCGCTTCCACCACCTGGTGTGGCCCTGATCAGTGGGGCCACATTGATGTATAGTTTGTATATCCACGCCGTCCATCCCTTTTGCATATTTTTAATGCAAGATAAAAAAAAATAAAAATAAAAATTGAAGCTGATCTAGATCTCAGGTGTATCATATCACAGAAAATAGTGGTGATTGACCATTTAAAACTTTTTGTGGGCCACAAAAGTTTTGGATCAAGCTAATATTTGTTTTCTCCCTTTATTTAGGTACGTGTGCCTTATCAAACAAGTTAGATGGCGTATAACCATTACGGTGGTCATTTAGGTGGGCTCTTGGAAGTTTTTAATGGTGAGCGTTCAATCACCACTGATTCCTATGGTGTGGTCCACTTGAGATTTGGATCCGCTAAATTTTCGTGCTGATGCTCTAAAATGAGCTTTAAAGATGAATGGCGTGGACATGCGATGAGAGGATCCGGATTCACGAAATATATATCAAGTGGGCCCAAGGTCAGGGCCTCCCCCCTCCCTACCGTACGAGTCTCCACCAATAAAGGAGGAATTATAATCCTCGATCCCATATTCCACACATGCTACTCGGGTTTTTAGTTTGGATAACAGGGCCCATGTCTTAGTAATCTGCACCGTTGGTATGATATGGTCCACCATGTGTGGGCCATACCTGAGAAATATCCCTGAAAATACAATCCTAACCATCAAAAGTGGTGGCCTTCTAATAGATGGCCAAGAAGAGAAATATACGAACATACCACATTCAATTGGAAAACGGATCAAATTATTTTAAAGAAATACAGATCCCATCTATGGGGAAACCCAACATTTTGAGGGTCCTGATCACCGAACCATGGCCCCACTTGTGTACAATCTGAAAACCTGAGTATTTTGTTTACATCCTGAGACGAGGATCCTACGATTGATTCCTCGTAATATAATAAAATGACCAAAGTACCACTCATCTTACATTATGCCAAAACTACCCTTCCCAGTGTCCTAAATCCAAGAAAGGTAGTTGATTTTAACAAACCAACTTCCATATGAAAGCCTTTTTCAGTTAGGAAGGAGAATGAACTCTCCCCCACTTTCTTTCTTCCTTCCCATACTTTTCAACTCTAATTCCCTCACCCAAATCCATCAAATCCATGCTCAAATTCTCATCCATGCTCTCCCCCTCCACAACCATCTTCTCTCCAAACTCATCGATCTCCGCTCTATCAATTACGCACAGTCCGTCTTCGACCACATGCCTTCCCCCAATGACTACTCTTGGAATTCCATGATCAAAGCTTACGCGGTCACTGGCCCGTTTGGAAATTCTCTCTCCTTATACTCCCAAATGCTTCAACATGGCGTGAAACCGAGTAAATTCACTTACCCATTTGTCTTAAAGGCTTGCTCTGCCATTTCCACTATCAAACATGCCGAATCGGTACACACCCATGTCATCAAATTTGGATTCGAATGTGATATCTTCATTTGCAATGTGTTGGTCAATGTCTATTCGAAGCGCTCTTGTATTGGAGCCGCACGTCGTGTATGGGATGAAATGCCTAAGAGGGATGGGGTTTCATGGAATTCGATCATTTCTGGGTATGTTTACTGTGGAGAGATTGAATTGGCACGTGGGCTGTTCGAGGTAATGCCGTTGAGAAGGAGCGTGGTTTGTTGGACGGCTCTGATTAATGGGTATGGACGGGATGGGGTGATCGTAGATATGTTGGGTTTGTTCCGACAGATGCTTGTTTCAGTCGATGATGTGCGGCCCAACTCTGCAACAATGGTGTGTCTTGTATCTGCTTGTTCGGGTGTCTCTGATATCGAGATGGGGGGATGGGTCTCTGTTTTTATACATGTTAATGCAGTGCCTTTGGATGTAATGTTGAGTACTGCTCTTATCGACATGTATTCAAAGTGCGGGGATGTGGCTAAGGCTAGGAGGATATTTGACAGGATTCGTGATAAGAATGTGGTGTCTTGGAATGCTATGATTACTGGATATGTTCAGAGCAGAATGCCGGAAGAGGCAATCCAACTGTTTTATCAAATGAGAGAAAATTCGGTGAAACCAAATGAGATCACGATGGCGAACGTGCTATCTGCTTGTGCCAGTTTGGGGGCATTAGAACTTGGAAGAGAAGTTCACCTCTACTTGGGTAGGAACAGGTTGGAATTGAATGTGATTCTTGCAACTGCTCTTGTTGATATGTATTCAAAATGTGGCTGCATCAATGATGCTTGCTTGGTTTTTGTCAAGACGATCAAGGATGACGTGGTGCTGTGGAATGCCATGATTTTGGGGCTTGCAGTTCATGGCAGTGGCAGGGATTCCCTATCCATCTTTGCGCAGATGGAGAGGGTTGGAACAAGACCCAATAATATTACATTTATTGGTGTTCTATCAGCGTGTACACATTCGGGTTTGGTCGAGGAGGGACGCACTCAATTCAAAAAGATGCACGAAAAACATAGTTTGAGTCCTACAGTAGAGCATTATGCTTGTATGGTGGATCTTCTTGGCCGGGCTGGGCATTTAGATGAGGCAATGGCATTGGTTCGAAGCATGTCAGTATTGCCGGATTCATTCATTTGGGGGGCTTTGCTTAGCGCTTGTAGAATTTATCATAAGGTTGAATTGGCTAATGAAGTCGGGCAGGTTATACTATCATCAGAGGAACCAGATTTGGGTTGCTGTGTTTTGTTATCGAATATCTATGCCGCGGCAGGTCAGTGGGCGAATGTTGCAAGAGTGAGGAGACGGATGAAGGAGATGGGGATGAGGAAGCCGTCAGGATGTAGCTGGATTGAAGTGGATGGTGTCGTTCATAGGTTCCTTGTCGAGGATACAACACACAAGCAGTCTCGAGATGTATATTGGATGCTACAAGGACTGATGAAGCAATCCAAGTTTGAAGGTTATGTGCCTGATTTTGATTTTCTTTGATGGTATTTAAAAGACAGATTTACTGAATGAAATGAAAGTGTAAATGTTTCTATTGGTTAGTCTTTGTAAATGTTAACGTTATCCACATTTGTTGGTAT